>WNWK01032072.1:0-22188 GCA_009830355.1 Cherax destructor
TTTGGATTATAACAGTGTATAATTATTATATTATCACATACATATTTTGTTCCTGTTGTAACTCTTCTTGTCTATACTTGTCTGTACTGTTTTTAATAAAATATAAAAAAAAAAAAGAATTTTATCACCTTGCACGAAGTTTGTATTGAGCTGTTGTTTGTGACATAGCATTTATTTCCATTGATGTTGGAAAGGTTACTCACTGTTAATGTTCTTTGCGTTTATACACATTTGATTGTTTTGAGTTTGTATATGTATTACATGTACCGAAAAACTAATAAAATGTAAAAAAAAAAAATGTGTGTTCGTCTTTGTTATGGCCCCTTACCTAACAATGGTAGTTAGGTAATTACCTCACCGGCCGGCAGTCAATGGGTTACGTCATCAGACCTGATGTTTGACTGCCGGGCCGGCTTGACTGACAGTGTCATCGAGACTCTCCCCTATTCAACACTGGAGAGTCCACCAGCTCACTGATATACTACTGGATTTCGTCAGTCAGACCTGCATGAGAGTTGCAGACTCATGCAGTGTGGTGCTGGTGATAGCCTACAACAAGGAGAGCGGCAAGGTCACCAGAATCTACGATGTACCTGCGACGATGTACCTGCGACGATGTACCTGCGACGAT
This sequence comes from Cherax destructor, assembly GCA_009830355.1. Lineage (NCBI taxonomy): Eukaryota > Metazoa > Arthropoda > Malacostraca > Decapoda > Parastacidae > Cherax > Cherax destructor. The sequence continues at coordinate 632 of WNWK01032072.1, forward strand.
GTACCTGAGATTGTTTACCCGGAGATTGTTAACCGGAGTGTCAGGGTTTTAGTGGTGTAGTCAGAGAGTTTGTGACGATGGCACGACACAAGTTGTCGTGTATTTGGTGTAGGTCAAGACGCGTTGTACAGGATTGTAATAGAGAATGGTTCATGATGCAGGGGGCGTGCCATGTGGCACAGAGAAGGTGTCGTGAGTGACCCTGAGCGATGGTGTGTGTAACACAGAGATAAGGGTGTCTGAGGACACGGTGGAGAAGGAGTATCATGACAAGGTGTGGTAGTGTCCTGCGTGACACTAGAAGATGGCAGCGACTTGACACTACACCGAATACTTGATTTTACTTGTGACTTATCTTTGTGAAGGTTGTCGCCAATCTTCTCAGGAAAAGTATAATAGAAAAAGACTAATAACAAGAAAAATAAACACTATTTTAATAGAATGAAATTTAAATAATAAAAACTTAAATATGATTATAATAATCCTATATTAAAGAAAATGAAAAATGAAAACAAAAATATGATTCAAAGCTAAATATTTACAGCTGTGGACGTTATCACTGAAGCAATGAATCTCAAGAGAACTCCGTGGTGGTGGTGGTAGTAGTGTTGTTGTTGCCTCTAGTTTTACCACAAATCCAACAGTCTTCCAAAACTGTTACAATGTCACATATGATGTAAGGGACTCAGTTGAAAGTTGGCCCCTAGTGACGTCCAGTTGCCTGATGTTTATATTGTCCTGGGATACTACAGGTGGTAACGCAGAAATCGTGTTCGTTGCTCTGTTTCTCAATTGTTGAGTACGCCGCCCCCCCCACTCAGCCTTGAATCCGATGATCCGAGCGGACACAGAGGACTGTGAAGGAAACCACAATAATTACTCACCACTCTAGCATTAATTTACATAGTAGGCATAAGGCCTTTAAAAGAAATGGCGAACTGTAATAATTTACTCTACCAAACCAAGGCAGGACATAGCAGAAGTGAAAGTTTTTAAACATGAGTGAAGCTCCAAAAATAATTAGTGATGCTCTTACACCTATAATAATGAAGATACGAGAAGTACTTACAGTGGGATCGAGCGTGGCCAGTCAAGTGATCTCAACCGGCATCCGAAGCCTAGCATTACACCTCTCACCGGGTGAAAAAAGGGGGGGGGGTATAGCAGCAGCGAGACACTCACCCCACCTTAACCAGCAAACTACCACTCAACCATCACTCTACATACCTTCGCACTTTCATCACTCCTATCTATGGACTTTTCCCTCACAATCTTGTACTGTGATTTTGTGTAAATAGGTTTTTACACAGATTATTAGATTATGTTTTTATTCAATTTATATGCTTTTATATTAATAATATATATTTAAAATAATAAAAATCTGAAAAATGAGATTTTACTTAGTATCCCAAACAGTCGTTTATTACAAATGTTATTTATTTGTAATAGACTTCGACAGACAGTGACCTCGTCACATGCAGTGAGTGACGAGGTCACGCACACACATACGCGCGAATACACACACACACACACACACACGCACACCAAACTGTCTAAACTATAACATGTGACAATTTACGAGAAGGCAGACACATTTTTTAGCTAGTATATAGAACAATAGCAGCTATAACTTGCAAACATCCATAACAAATGACTGGGAATTAAATACAAAAGTATCATTGAAAAATGTTTCTTATTAGTAACAATACTGACTTTCAAATATTGACACTAATGATAATATATATGTCGTACAGAATAGGTAAAACTTGCTATTTTGGCTTAAATAGCAACGCTCTTCTTGCCGAATAAGGCAAGCGAAAATTTGTGTATTCAATAATTTCGCAAAAATCATTCTGAACAAAACGAAAAAATTTTTTTTTGTTCAGACCGATAATATTATTATTCCAGATTCGAATAACAATAATAGATGATTTGTAAATACTTAACCATAACAAATCCTATGAGTTTAAAAGTAGTATACAAACATAATTGCATATACTATATGCAACATTATACTATATGGACATTTCACTAGAATAAATTCTTACAAATGAACTAAAATGTACTCATGGATATAACACTAGTCAGATCCTCCGCATATATTATCTGACAGTCAAGCACCACTAGTCCTTCTCATGTATGAAGTCGTCAGGTTCAATTCAGTTCCTTTAGACTCTCCTCATAGACACATGTGCATGTCGAAATACTTCGCCTACGCAGCAATCATCTTCAGACGAATGCAGGAGAATATATCAATTTAGGGGAAGTTAACTAAAGTGGAGAAGTAAATTTGAGGTGATCACGACGAGTCTTCTTTTAGGCTTTGATTGTCTTAGACAGTATTACAATATCCGCTTGTATCCTACACAAGACGGCTCATCTACATGCAAAACGTTGCAACAATAAAGACACCCAACTCTTGCAGAAACGTTATTTTCATTAACATGTCGGTAATGTAATCCATCAATAATGTAATAGCAGTCTTCTTGCTAACCTCTGGAGCTTCTCTAAAAGTCTTCTTGCAAACCTCTGGGGCTTCTCTAGCAGTCTTCTTGCAAACCTCTGGAGCTTCTCTAAAAGTCTTCTTGCAAACCTCTGGGGCTTCTCTAGCAGTCTTCTTGCAAACCTCTGGGGCTTCTCTAGCAGTCTTCTTGCAAACCTCTGGAGCTTCTCTAGCAGTCTTCTTGTAAACCTCTGGAGCTTCTCTAACAGTCTTCTTGCAAACCTCTGGAGCTTCTCTAACAGTCTTCTTGCAAACCTCTGGAGCTTCTCTAGCAGTCTTCTTGCAAACCTCTGGGGCTTCTCTAGCAGTCTTCTTGCAAACCTCTGGAGCTTCTCTAACAGTCTTCTTGCAAACCTCTGGAGCTTCTCTAGCAGTCTTCTTGCAAACCTCTGGAGCTTCTCTAGCAGTCTTCTTGCAAACCTCTGGAGCTTCTCTAGCAGTCTTCTTGCAAACCTCCTCTGGAGCTTCTCTAGCAGTCTTCTTGTAAACCTCTGGAGCTTCTCTAGCAGTCTTCTTGCAAACCACTGGGGCTTCTCTAGCAGTCTTCTTGCAAACCTCTGGAGCTTCTCTAGCAGTTTTCTTGCAAACCTCTGGAGCTTCTCTAGCAGTCTTCTTGTAAACCTCTGGAGCTTCTCTAACAGTCTTCTTGAAACCTCTGGAGCTTCTCTACAGTCTTCTTGCAAACCTCTGGGGCTTCTCTAGCAGTCTTCTTGTCAAACCTCTGGAGCTTCTCTAGCAGTCTTCTTGTAAACCTCTGGAGCTTCTCTAGCAGTCTTCTTGTAAACCTCTGGAGCTTCTCTAGCAGTCTTCTTGTAAACCTCTGGAGCTTCTCTAGCAGTCTTCTTGCAAACATCTGGAGCTTCTCTAGCAGTCTTCTTGAAAACCTCTGGAGCTTCTCTAGCAGTCTTCTTGTAAACCTCTGGAGCTTCTCTAGAAGTCTTCTTGCAAACCTCTGGGGCTTCTCTAGCAGTCTTCTTGCAAACCTCTGGAGCTTCTCTAAAGTCTTCTTGCAAACCTCTAGGCTTCTCTAGCAGTCTTCTTGCAAACCTCTGGAGCTTCTCTAGCAGTCTTCTTGCAAACCTCTGGAGCTTCTCTAGCAGTCTTCTTGTAAACCTCTGGAGTTTCTCTAACAGTCTTCTTGCAAACCTCTGGAGCTTCTCTAACAGTCTTCTTGCAAACCTCTGGAGCTTCTCTAGCAGTCTTCTTGCAAACCTCTGGGGCTTCTCTAGCAGTCTTCTTGCAAACCTCTGGAGCTTCTCTGACAGTCTTCTTGCAAACCTCTGGAGCTTCTCTAGCAGTCTTCTTGCAAACCTCTGGAGCTTCTCTAGCAGTCTTCTTGCATACCTCTGGAGCTTCTCTAGCAGCCTTCTTGCAAACCTCCTCTGGAGCTTCTCTAGCAGTCTTCTTGTAAACCTCTGGAGCTTCTCTAGCAGTCTTCTTGCAAACCACTGGGGCTTCTCTAGCAGTCTTATTGCAAACCTCTGGAGCTTCTCTAGCAGTTTTCTTGCAAACCTCTGGAGCTTCTCTAGCAGTCTTCTTGTAAACCTCTGGAGCTTCTCTAACAGTCTTCTTGCAAACCTCTGTGGCTTCTCTAGCAGTCTTCTTGCAAACCTCTGGAGCTTCTCTAGCAGTCTTCTTGAAACCTCTGGAGCTTCTCTAGCAATCTTCTTGCAAACCTCTGGAGCTTCTCTAGCAGTCTTCTTGCAAACCTCTGAGCTTCTCTAGCAGTCTTCTTGTAAACCTCTGAGCTTCTCTACAGTCTTCTTGCAAACCTCTGGGGCTTCTCTAGCAGTCTTCTTGCAAACCTCTGGAGCTTCTCTAGCAGTCTTCTTGTAAACCTCTGGAGCTTCTCTAGCAGTCTTCTTGCAAACCTCTGGAGCTTCTCTAGCAGTCTTCTTGCAAACCTCTGGAGCTTCTCTAACAGTCTTCTTGCAAACCTCTGGGGCTTCTCTAACAGTCTTCTTGCAAACCTCTGGGGCTTCTCTAGCAGTCTTCTTGCAAACCTCTGGAGCTTCTCTAGCAGTCTTCTTGTAAACCTCTGGAGCTTCTCTAGCAGTCTTCTTGCAAACCTCTGGAGCTTCTCTAACAGTCTTCTTGCAAACCTCTGGGGCTTCTCTAGCAGTCTTCTTGCAAACCTCTGGAGCTTCTCTAGCAGTCTTCTTGTAAACCTCTGGAGCTTCTCTAGCAGTCTTCTTGTAAACCTCTGGAGCTTCTCTAGCAGTCTTCTTGTAAACCTCTGGAGCTTCTCTAGCAGTCTTCTTGCAAACCTCTGGAGCTTCTCTAGCAGTCTTCTTGCAAACCTCTGGAGCTTCTCTAGCAGTCTTCTTGCAAACCTCTGAAGCTTCTCTAGCAGTCTTCTTGAAAACCTCTGGAGCTTCTCTAGCAGTCTTCTTGTAAACCTCTGGAGCTTTTCTAGAAGTCTTCTTGCAAACCTCTGGAGCTTCTCTAACAGTCTTCTTGCAAACCTCTGGAGCTTCTATAGCAGTCTTCTTGTAAACCTCTGGAGCTTCTCTAACAGTCTTCTTGTAAACCTCTGGAGCTTCTTTAGCAGTCTTCTTGTAAACATCTGGAGCTTCTCTAGCAGTCTTCTTGCAAACCTCTGAGCTACTCTAGCAGTCTTCTTGTAAACCTCTGAGCTTCTCAGCAGTCTTCTTGCAAACCTCTGGGGCTTCTCTAACAGTCTTCTTGCAAACCTATGGGGCTTCTCTAGCAGTCTTCTTGCAAACTTCTGGAGCTTCTCTAGCAGTCTTCTTGTAAACCTCTGGAGCTTCTCTAGCAGTCTTCTTGCAAACCTCTGGAGCTTCTCTAGCAGTCTTCTTGCAAACCTCTGGAGCTTCTATAGCAGTCTTTTTGTAAACCTCTGGAGCTTCTCTAACAGTCTTCTTGTAAACCTCTGGAGCTTCTTTAGCAGTCTTCTTGTAAACATCTGGAGCTTCTCTAGCAGTCTTCTTGCAAACCTCTGGAGCTACTCCAGCAGTCTTCTTGTAAACCTCTGGAGCTTCTCTAGCAGTCTTCTTGCAAACCTCTGGAGCTTCTCTAGCAATCTTCTTGCAAACCTCTGGAGCTTCTCTATTAGTCTTCTTGCAAACCTCTGGAGATTCTCTAGCAGTCTTCTTGCAAACCTCTGGAGCTTCTCTAGCAGTCTTCTTGCAAACCTCTGGAGCTTCTCTAGCAGTCTTCTTGTAAACCTCTGGAGCTTCTCTAGCAGTCTTCTTGTAAACCTCTGGAGCTTCTCTAGCAGTCTTCTTGCAAACCTTTGGAGCTTCTCTAGCAGTCTTCTTGCAAACCTCTGCAGCTTCTCTAGCCGTCTTCTTGCAAACCTCTGGAGCTACTCTAGCAGTCTTCTTGCAAACCTCTGGAGTTTCTCTAGCAGTCTTCTTGCAAACCTCTGGAGCTTCTCTAGCAGTCTTCTTGTAAACCTCTGGAGCTTCTCTAGCAAGCTTCTTGTAAACCTCTGGAGCTTCTCTAGCAGTCTTCTTGTAAACCTCTGGAGCTTCTCTAGCAGTCTTCTTGCAAACCTCTGGAGCTTCTCTAGCGGTCGTACATGCTTGACCATGTGGAGTTTCCGTTCAGGTGCTGAGTATTTTGTGAAAGACCATTGTTAAGGTTTCTGAAGGCAGTTCCCCGAGATTAGACAAGTTAGCATTTGCTGTAAATGATGTACGATTGTTATTATTTTTTCTTCCCTCACGGTATCGTGATCTTCTCTCTCCCAAACCTAATTTAAAAGATTGTACTTATTTGGGTTGGACTGCAGTTTCCATCTGCTTGACCACACTACCACCTTCTTCAAGTCTTGATACCTATATCTATCCCCTTTAAAAACAATTCCCATTAGCATTATGTTATTGGGTGATTGTGGTAGATAAGTTTCATTTCCATCTAGCAGTTCACTTCCACATTTCTTTTATTTGAACACGTCGTCCGTCTCCCAACTAGGCAGGGTGACCAAAGAAAGAAATACTTTCATTATCATTCAACACTTTCACCCAGATACGACAGTTCAGATGTCACTACAAACACAAAATATTTCAACCCCTCCTTTAAAGTGCAGGCATTGTAGGTTAGTGGACAACAACACAGGGAGGTGCCGCTGCCAAGTGAGTGTAAGATAGAAACCTATATTTGTTTTACATGATGGTAGGAGTATGTCTTTTTTCTGTCTCATAAACACACAAGATAACAGGTATGTCTTGCTACTTTTACTTACACTTAGGTCACACTACAAGTGCATGTACACGTTTATGTACAGTATACATACTCATCTGAGTTTTCTTTGAATTTTTCTAGTTCTCATTATTTTTCCTTTCATATTCATGGGGAAGTGGAATAAGAATCTTTCCTCTGTAAGCCATGCGTGTTGTAAAAGTCATCTAAAATGCCGGGAGCAATGGGCTAGTAACCCCTTTTCAAGTACAGCTTACTAAAAATAAAATGAAGAAAACTTTAAAGTTAGGATGTTTGATTATGCGTGTATATAGTGCAGATGTTATCAATGAAAAGAAGCTGGAAGTTCTGGCTCAAAATGAAACAAAGCTGAAAAACGGTAGAAGAGCTTCATTGGGGAGAAATAAATGTGTTTCGGTCAGGAGTTTCTAACAGAGTTAGAGCTAAGGAACGAGTAGAAATAATGCTGCTGGATCAATTATAGCAGGAAAAGAGGGAACATAAATGTATAAATTAAAGAATAGGGGTAGGATGTGAGAGGTGAATTATAGTGTTTATGTTCTTGGAGAAGAGAAAAGTGTAGATGAGAGAGAGAGAGAGAGAGTGATTTTGGAAGATGTTGAGTGAGTGCGTGGGGGGTTTTGAACCAAGTGAGAGAGTACTTGTGGTTGGGGACCTAAATGCTAAAGTGGGTAAAACTGGTGTGTAGGGAGTAGTAGGTAAGTTTGGAGTGCCAGGGGTAAATGAAAATGGGGAGAAATAAATTGAGATATGTATAGAAAGAGGTTTGGTTATAAGTGATACATATTTTAAGAAAAAGATAATAAATAAGTATAAAAGATATGATATAGTACGTAATACAGTACGTACGTAGTTTGTTAGACAATGTATTGGTGGATAAAACATTGATGGGTAGACTTCAGGACGTGCTTGTTTATATAGGGACAACAGATATATCAGATCATTATTCAGTTGTAGCTACAGTTACAATAAGAGGTAGATGGGACAAAAAGAAAATGGCATTTGCATATATTAAGAATAAATAGAACCCACTCATAACCTTTACCTCTCCTGAAACGTCTTCCTTCTAACATCATCGTCTGGCCTCTATTCATAAAATGTTACCTGATTTTTTACAGCACTTTTAACAATACCTCTGCTTGCTCCTCATTATTATTATTATTATTATTATTATTATTATTATTATTATTATTATTATTATTATTATTAGTAGTAGTAGTAGTAGTAGTAGTAGTAGTAGTAGTAGTAGTAGTATTAGTATTATTATTATTATCAAAAGAAGCTTGCTCCTCAAATTTATGAATCAATCTCTTCTGAGGTACAATTTCCAATGGTTTCCTACAGTTCATGAATGAACTCATCCTTAAGCTTGATGAGTCTCGGTAAGAAGTTCCTTCTCCTCTAAGTACTCACTGAGACTATTTCCAATAATTATGACATTTTTCATTTCATTGAGATGGATCAGTAATCCAGCTGGCCGAGTGGTTGAACTCTCGCCTGCGAGTTACTCACTTGCCATGGAGTCAGTCCCCACCCGTTCCCTGATTTATCAGTGCTTATTTGTCCCTTCTACTTCCATACTCGGTGTACTTTTGTTTTTTAGCAGCCTAATAGTGACACGCTGAGAGTCTTCGTTAAACATTCACTCAATGCTTCCTTGACTCTTGTTATATTACCCTTGATAATATCTTCCTTGATTTTTGTTATATTACCCTTGATAATATCTTCCTTGACTTTTGTTATATTACCCTTGATAATATCTTCCTTGACTTTTGTTATATTACCCTTGATAATATCTTCCTTGACTTTTGTTATATTACCCTTGATAATATCTTCCTTGACTTTTGTTATATTACCCTTGATAATATCTTCCTTGACTTTTGTTATATTACCCTTGATAATATCTTCCTTGACTTTTGTTATATTACCCTTGATAATATCTTCCTTGACTTTTGTTATATTACCCTTGATAATATCTTCCTTGACTTTTGTTATATTACCCTTGATAATATCTTCCTTGACTTTTGTTATATTACCCTTGATAATATCTTCCTTGACTTTTGTTATATTACCCTTGATAATATCTTCCTTGACTTTTGTTATATTACCCTTGATAATATCTTCCTTGACTTTTGTTATATTACCCTTGACAATATCTTCCTTGACTTTTGTTATATTACCCTTGATAATATCTTCCTTGACTTTTGTTATATTACCCTTGATAATATCTTCCTTGACTTTTGTTATATTACCCTTGATAATATCTTACTTGACTTTTGTTATATTACCCTTGATAATATCTTCCTTGACTTTTGTTATATTACCCTAGATAATATCTTCCTTGACTTTTGTTATATTACCCTTCATAATATCTTCCTTGACTTTTGTTATATTACCCTTCATAATATCTTCCTTGACTTTTGTTATATTACCCTTCATAATATCTTCCTTGACTTTTGTTATATTACCCTTCATAATATCTTCCTTGACTTTTGTTATATTACCCTTGATAATATCTTCCTTGACTTTTGTTATATTACCCTTGATAATATCTTCCTTGACTTTTGTTATATTACCCTTGATAATATCTTCCTTGACTTTTGTTATATTACCCTTGATAATATCTTCCTTGACTTTTGTTATATTACCTTGATAATATCTTACTTGACTTTTGTTATATTACCCTTGATAATATCTTCCTTGACTTTTGTTATATTACCCTTGATAATATCTTCCTTAACTTTTGTTATATTACCCTTGATAATATCTTCCTTGACTTTTGTTATATTACCCTTGATAATATCTTCCTTGACTTTTGTTATATTACCCTTGATAATATCTTCCTTGACTTTTGTTATATTACCCTTGATAATATCTTCCTTGACTTTTGTTATATTACCCTTGATAATATCTTCCTTGACTTTTGTTATATTACCCTTGATAATATCTTCCTTGACTTTTGTTATATTACCCTTGATAATATCTTCCTTGACTTTTGTTATATTACCCTTGATAATATCTTACTTGACTTTTGTTATATTACCCTTGATAATATCTTCCTTGACTTTTGTTATATTACCCTTGATAATATTTTCCTTGACTTTTGTTATATTACCCTTGATAATATCTTCCTTGACTTTTGTTATATTACAATTGATAATATATTCCTTGACTTTTGTTATATTACCCTTGATAATAGCTTCTTTGACTTTTGTTATATTACCCTTGATAATATCTTCCTTGACTTTTGTTATATTACCCTTGATAATAGCTTCCTTGACTTTTGTTATATTACCCTTGATAATATCTTCCTTGACTTTTGTTATATTACCCTTGATAATATCTTCCTTGACTTTTGTTATATTACCCTTGATAATAGCTTCCTTGACTTTTGTTATATTACCCTTGATAATAGCTTCCTTGACTTTTGTTATATTACCCTTGATAATAGCTTCCTTGACTTTTGTTATATTACTCTTGATAATATCTTCCTTGACTTTTGTTATATTACCCTTGATAATATCTTCATTGACTTTTGTTATATTACCCTTGATAATATCTTCCTTGACTTTTGTTATATTACCCTTGATAATATCTTCCTTGAGTTTTGTTATATTACCCTGATAATATCTTCCTTGACTTTTGTTATATTACCCTTGATAATATCTTCCTTGACTTTGTTATATTACCCTTGATAATACTTCCTTGACTTTGTTATATTACCCTTGATAATATCTTCCTTGACTTTTGTTATATTACCCTTGATAATATCTTCCTTGACTTTTGTTATATTACCCTGATAATATCTTCCTTGACTTTTGTTATATTACCCTTGATAATATCTTCCTTGACTTTTGTTATATTACCTGATAATATCTCCTTGACTTTTGTTATATTACCCTTATAATATCTTCCTTGACTTTTGTTATATTACCCTTGATAATATCTTCCTTGACTTTTGTTATATTACCTTGATAATATCTTCCTTGACTTTGTTATATTACCCTTATAATATCTTCCTTGACTTTGTTATATTACCCTTGATAATATCTTCCTTGACTTTTGTTATATTACCCTTGATAATATCTTCTTGACTTTTGTTATATTACCCTTGATAATATCTTCCTTGACTTTTGTTATATTACCCTATAATATCTTCCTGACTTTTGTTATATTACCCTTCATAATATCTTCCTTGACTTTTGTTATATTACCCTTATAATATCTTCCTTGACTTTTGTTATATTACCCTTCATAATATCTTCCTTGACTTTGTTATATTACCCTTCAAATATCTTCCTTGACTTTTGTTATATTCCCTTCATAATATATCTTCCTTGACTTTTGTTATATTACCCTTGATAATATCTTCCTTGACTTTTGTTATATTACCCTTGATAATATCTTCCTTGACTTTGTTATATTACCCTTGATAATATCTTCCTTGACTTTTGTTATATTACCCTTGATAATATCTTCCTTGACTTTTGTTATATTACCCTTGATAATATCTTCCTTGACTTTTGTTATATTACCCTTCATAATATCTTCCTTGACTTTTGTTATATTACCCTTGATAATATCTTCCTTGACTTTTGTTATATTACCCTTGATAATATCTTACTTGACTTTTGTTATATTACCCTTGATAATATCTTCCTTGACTTTTGTTATATTACCCTAGATAATATCTTCCTTGACTTTTGTTATATTACCCTTCATAATATCTTCCTTGACTTTTGTTATATTACCCTTCATAATATCTTCCTTGACTTTTGTTATATTACCCTTCATAATATCTTCCTTGACTTTTGTTATATTACCCTTCATAATATCTTCCTTGACTTTTGTTATATTACCTTTCATAATATCTTCCTTGACTTTTGTTATATTACCCTTGATAATATATTCCTTGACTTTTGTTATATTACCCTTGATAATAGCTTCTTTGACTTTTGTTATATTACCCTTCATAATATCTTCCTTGACTTTTGTTATATTACCTTTCATAATATCTTCCTTGACTTTTGTTATATTACCCTTGATAATATTTTCCTTGACTTTTGTTATATTACCCTTGATAATATCTTCCTTGACTTTTGTTATATTACCCTTGATTATATATTCCTTGACTTTTGTTATATTACCCTTGATAATAGCTTCTTTGACTTTTGTTATATTACCCTTGATAATATCTTCCTTGACTTTTGTTATATTACCCTTGATAATAGCTTCCTTGACTTTTGTTATATTACCCTTGATAATATCTTCCTTGACTTTTGTTATATTACCCTTGATAATATCTTCCTTGACTTTGTTATATTACCCTTGATAATAGCTTCCTTGACTTTTGTTATATTACCCTTGATAATAGCTTCCTTGACTTTTGTTATATTACCCTTGATAATAGCTTCCTTGACTTTTGTTATATTACTCTTGATAATATCTTCCTTGACTTTTGTTATATTACCCTTGATAATATCTTCATTGACTTTTGTTATATTACCCTTGATAATATCTTCCTTGACTTTTGTTATATTACCCTTGATAATGTCTTCCTTGAGTTTTGTTATATTACCCTTGATAATATCTTCCTTGACTTTGTTATATTACCCTTGATAATATCTTCCTTGACTTTTGTTATATTACCCTTGATAATATCTTCCTTGAGTTTTGTTATATTACCCTTGATAATATCTTCCTTGACTTTTGTTATATTACCCTTGATAATATCTTCCTTGACTTTTGTTATATTACCCTTGATAATATCTTCCTTGACTTTTGTTATATTACCCTTGATAATATCTTCCTTGACTTTTGTTATATTACCCTTGATAATATCTTCCTTGACTTTTGTTATATTACCCTTGATAATATCTTCCTTGACTTTTGTTATATTACCTTGATAATATCTTCCTTGACTTTTGTTATATTACCCTTGATAATATCTTCCTTGACTTTGTTATATTACCCTGATAATATCTTCCTTGACTTTTGTTATATTACCCTTGATAATATCTTCCTTGACTTTTGTTATATTACCCTTGATAATATCTTCCTTGACTTTTGTTATATTACCCTTGATAATATCTTCCTTGACTTTTGTTATATTACCCTTGATAATATCTTCCTTGACTTTTGTTATATTACCCTTGATAATATCTTCCTTGACTTTTGTTATATTACCCTTCATAATATCTTCCTTGACTTTTGTTATATTACCCTTGATAATATCTTCCTTGACTTTTGTTATATTACCCTTGATAATATCTTACTTGACTTTGTTATATTACCTGATAATATCTTCCTTGACTTTGTTATATTACTGATAATATCTTCCTTGACTTTTGTTATATTACCCTTCATAATATCTTCCTTGACTTTTGTTATATTACCCTTCATAATATCTTCCTTGACTTTTGTTATATTACCCTTCATAATATCTTCCTTGACTTTTGTTATATTACCCTTCATAATATCTTCCTTGACTTTTGTTATATTACCCTTCATAATATCTTCCTTGACTTTGTTATATTACCCTTCATAATATCTTCCTTGACTTTTGTTATATTACCTTCATAATATCTTCCTTGACTTTTGTTATATTACCCTTCATAATATCTTCCTTGACTTTTGTTATATTACCCTTCATAATATCTTCCTTGACTTTTGTTATATTACCCTTCATAATATCTTCCTTGACTTTTGTTATATTACCCTTCATAATATCTTCCTTGACTTTTGTTATATTACCCTTGATAATATCTTCCTTGACTTTTGTTATATTCCCTTGATAATATCTTCCTTGACTTTTGTTATATTACCCTTGATAATATCTTCCTTGACTTTTGTTATATTACCCTTGATAATATCTTCCTTGACTTTTGTTATATTACCCTTGATAATATCTTCCTTGACTTTTGTTATATTACCCTTGATAATATCTTCCTTGACTTTTGTTATATTACCCTTGATAATATCTTCCTTGACTTTTGTTATATTACCCTTGATAATATCTTCCTTGACTTTTGTTATATTACCCTTGATAATATCTTCCTTGACTTTTGTTATATTACCCTTGATAATATCTTCTTGACTTTTGTTATATTACCCTTGATAATATCTTCCTTGACTTTTGTTATATTACCCTTGATAATATCTTCCTTGACTTTTGTTATATTACCTGATAATATCTTCCTTGACTTTTTTATATTACCCTTGATAATATCTTCCTTGACTTTTGTTATATTACCCTTGATAATATCTTCCTTGACTTTTTTATATTACCCTTGATAATATCTTCCTTGACTTTTGTTATATTACCCTTGATAATATCTTCCTTGACTTTTGTTATATTACCCTTGATAATATCTTCCTTGACTTTTGTTATATTACCCTTGATAATATCTTCCTTGACTTTTGTTATATTACCCTTGATAATATCTTCCTTGACTTTTGTTATATTACCCTTGATAATATCTTCCTTGACTTTTGTTATATTACCCTTGATAATATCTTCCTTGACTTTTGTTATATTACCCTTGATAATATCTTCCTTGACTTTTGTTATATTACCCTTGATAATATCTTCCTTGACTTTTGTTATATTACTCTTGATAATATCTTCCTTGACTTTTGTTATATTACCCTTGATAATATCTTCCTTGACTTTTGTTATATTACCCTTGATAATATCTTCCTTGACTTTTGTTATATTACCCTTGATAATATCTTCCTTGACTTTTGTTATATTACCCTTGATAATAGCTTCCTTGACTTTTGTTATATTACCCTTCATAATATCTTCCTTGACTTTTGTTATATTACCCTTGATAATAGCTTCCTTGACTTTTGTTATATTACCCTTGATAATATCGTATTAGGCTTCACAGTTCTTGATTCTTCTATTTTAGCAGCTTCCTTATCCAGTTTCCTCGTTAAATTCTCTGCTTAATTACTACATTAACCTCATTCTCGAATTTTGTATTTTATTTTATTCGTGTCCTTGCAGTCATTCCTAGTTCTTCCGCTAGATTCCCCTATTTTCTGTCGCCTTTGTGTTGTATACTTGTCACTGTGATCTTTTCCTCCTTACTTTAACCTCTCTGAGGCTCAGATTAAACCAAGAGTTCCTTGTGTATCTCCACAAAGCTCTTGACGGAAATGAACTCTTTCTCTGATCTGTCACTTTCCAGCTAGACCCTAGATTTTCATTTATATTATCTGATCATTCAGTTCTCTGTCCCATCTGATTCCATTTAGAAAAATTCTCATCATTGCTTGGTCTATGTTGATATATTATTTGCCACTTTTTCTCTTCTGCCAAGTTATCCGGTAACTTGAGTGCTTACTAGCCCCCCTAGTAGTAGTCTGTGTTCTATTTATCTTCAGTATCTGATTAACTTCTAGTGAAAACTAAATAAATTTGAACTAGTTCGTCACTTGCTCGCATTATGATTTGTTTTTATATTTAGATATTTAGCTTTGCTCTCCGTATTCACGACATCCCATTTTATGCCATTTTAATCAATCTATTTCACTGTAATTAATCATTCGCTGCTCAGCCTTGGCTGTGGCAGGTGCTCCTGACTGCTCACTTGTTGTGCTAAGGCAGTTGGTGTATTCATAGCAAGATGACAACACAGTTTCGGAGAAGAGTGAATACTGTCTGCGTGGAACTCATAAATGGAGCCATTTATCCATCGAATGCTAATGTATTGCTGCCGGCTATCATTCGAGACAAATATGGCATTGCAAATGATGATATTTATGGCGTTGCGCTCAATGGCAGTGCAAGAATATTCATCAAATTGACGACTACCCAAGTTTATGAAGCACTCGTTGATAAGTTCGAGGACAAGTGTTTGCAAGTAAATGCTAGCAGTGGAAGTGAAGTTAAAAGATGTTTCCAAACAATACAAATGGATAAAGGTCAGAAATTTGCCATTTGAAGTGCAGGAACTGGATGTAAAGAATGCTTTCAAGCAATATGGAGAAATACATGCGGCTGTTATGGGTCGTTGGACTGATGGTTTATATGAAGGTGTACCTGAGGGATCATATAGCCTTAAAATGTCATTACGAAGAGAAATACCTTCATATGTAGTGTTACCAGAATTCAGAACACAAGTATATGTAACATATGCTGGTCAACAACGGACATGTCGTATATGTGACTCGTATGAGCATATGGCTGCTGCATGTAATAAACGACAAGGACGGCGTCTAGATGAGGAGCGTACGAGTAAGGACGGACATGAAGAATTGCATGAATCTCAGGACGGTGTGGGCGTGGTCGCAACTGCAAGATGGAGTGACATAGTAACACAGTCGATGGAAACGTGTAAAACGCTTCCGGTGAACACACAGGCTGCAATGGGAACAATTGCAGAGGAAGCAGAACTTGATTTGGGTATGAGTGAGGTGATTCCTGAGTTGGTGAGTGGATTATTGGATAGTTCGCAAGGGACAAATGAGATTTGCTCTGTGGAAAAAGCTGAAGAGATTTTGAGTGTAGTGGGGGCAATGGGAGATAATAGTCCAGATGATGGAGGATTGGAGTTGCACGATGTGCAGGTTATTGTTCATAATGAGGATAGGGAAACTGATATGGAAATTCATAATGATTCAAGGGAACGAGCCATGGCCATGAGTGATGATGATGTACTTACCCTGCGCAAAGGTCCTGTAAAAAATGTCTGTTGATGTACGCAAAGGCCTTTGAAAAATAAGAAAGGGAGGTGATGTACAAGAAGTGAAGAATATGGATAGGAACGGTAGTAATGGACAAAGTAGTTTGGTAATGGAAGGAAAGAGATTAGTAGATCCGAGGAAAACCACCTCTATTGTTTTCAGGAGCATCACGTTAAATGTTAATGGAGCTATGGCGGAGGTAAGAAGGAAGTGGATAGAGGTGTGCATGAAAAGATACGCAGTGGATGTGGCCTTTATACAAGAGCATAATTGTCGATGTGGTAGAAATTTGATTGTGCCGGATTATAGAGTGTATGCTGGTAGTTCTGGGTCTTTCAAGGGTGGAGTGGCGGTTTTAGTGAAGGAGAATAGCCCTTTTCAGTTGTTGAAGTGGAAGAGGGTAGGGAGGGAGGGTTGTGAGATAGACGGGGTATGGGGCGGTGTTCGTTTGCTTTCATTGGCGTTTATTTACCAGCTACTAGCGTTAGAAGTGTAAAGGAAGAGTTTGTGAGAGAACAATTAATTTATTTTTGAGAGGATTGCCAGAGGTAGTAGTATTGGGGTGATTGGAACTGTACATCACGAGAAAAGGATGTGAGGAACCAAGGGAGGTGGATGTGTGTTGCGTGTTTTGCGTGATGTTTTGGGTAGTGTAAGTTTAGTGGATGTAGTTGCAGGGTGATAATGTAGATTTTACCTTTATAAGGAGGATATGCTGCGAGGTTAGATAGGATTTTGTTTCTAGGATGGTTAATGTGGTACGGTTACGAGTGTGGATGTTGGATTTTCAGACCATAGAGGGGTGTTAGTTGACTTGGAATGGTCAGGAATGGTCAGGTGGGTGGCTGGCGATTGGAAATTGAATGGCAATTATTGGAAGGTGAGGAAGCAGTAATGGGTTTCGGTGAATGGTGGAAGTGTGTGGGCAAATGGGAGTTAGAGAAGGATATTATAGCATGGTGGGTGAATATAGCAAGCCAGCTATTCAGAAATATTATAGGATGAAAGGTAGAGAAGAGGCGCAATGGAAGTATGGGTTACAGAAGTATTTGGAAGGACAATTGGCTGAGTGTTGTTATGGAAGAACGGATAGGCAAGTAGTGGAAATGAGAAATATCAAAGATAAATTGCAGATGATTCATAATGAACGTTTTGATGCGATTCGTGTGCGTGGAGGCATAGAGGAGGTGTTGTGGGGGGATAAGCCCTCTATGTGTGTATTGCGAAAATATAGGAAAAGTAGACAAAACATGTTGATAAATAAATTGAGGTGCATGAGACAATGGGCGTGTATCAGAAGGGCATGTTATGCGTACGACTGACGCCATGAATTTATATGCGAGTGCATGGTACGGGGAATATTTTAGGAAAGATCTGAGTGGAACTAGGATGAGTGTTAAAACTGCGAGTGAAGAGATTTTGAGTAGTGTAGAAACAATATTGAATAAAGAGGATAGGATGGAGATGGAAGGTGTTATAAGTGAGGATGAGGTGTGGGTTGCTTTGAATAACATGAGTCTGCGTAAGTCACCTGGGGTGGATGGCTTGCCGAGTGACTTTATGTTGCAAATTGGGATGCTTAAAGGAATGTGTAGTGAGGTTGTTGAATGAGATGAAAGAGACTGAATGCATGGGAGAGTCCAAAGAACGGAGTGGTAGTGTTGATACGGAAATCAGGTCTGGATGATACTATTAGGAATTATAGAGCATTGTCGATGATGTGTGCAGATTATAAATTGTTTGCTAAGGTATTGGGGAATAGGATAAAAGTGTGTTAGAGAGGGTGATAGAGAAAGGACAATATGGTATTCCGGGAGAAGTGTTACAAAGGTTTGATGAGTATTCGAAAATTTATTGATGAATTGGGAGGGGTGTTTTGGCTGTAGATTGAAGGCGGCGTATGATAGTGTAGATCGGGAAATGTTATGGGAAATTATGAGGAAGCAAGGTTTTGGGGATGAAATAGTGAGATGGGGGAATCATTGTATAGAGATGCTAGAGTGAGAGTGCAAATAAATGGAATGATTAGTAAAGCTGTAGGCATGGGGAAGGACTGCGACAGGGTGCCCTTGTCGCAAATTCTTTTTGCTTGTCTGCAGAATCCGATGTATTGTTTAGTTAGACATGGTGTGAAGCACTTAAGGAAGGTATGGATGGTGAAGCTGGGATAGTTGGATATGTAGATGATACAACTGTTTTGGTTACGAATGAGGAAGATGTTAACACGAGTGAATGAGTGTTTGGGAATATTTGGCATGGCGACAGGTTTAAGCATTAATAAGGATAAATCAAAATTGCTTGAGATTGGAACGTGGGAGGTGGAGGTATAGGGGGTATAGGTGTGGTTGGAAAGTAGTTGATAGTTTAAAGGTTTGTGGAATTGTGTTTAAAGATAATTTTGGAGAAGCAAGACTAGTTAATGCAAGGAATGTTTTAAAAGGTACTTTAAGTAGAATGAGTGGATGGAGTAGGGGTGATGGGACCATACATCAGAGAGTCATAGCGGTGAACACGCTATTATATAGTAAAATATGGTATGTGGCTGGATTTACCCAATTTTAAGGGCGGATGTTGTGGCATTTGTGAGGAAAGTTATGAGATTTGTCTGGGGATATGGGGGACATTGGCTGAGTAAGGAATTGGTGATGAAAAAGGTGTGTAATGGGGATTGGGGTTAATCAACTTAGAGGTGAGACTTATGAGTATGTATGTCAAAAGTTGTTTTTTGGCAACGGGGGGGTGAGGGGGAGACGGGTTGGAGATGTCATGAGACATTTACGGGATGGTGGAGTGGTAAGGATTTGGTACATTGTGAAGATATGTTGAGAATTTTATGTGCGCCGGAAACCGAGGAATATTTTAGTCCGACGTTTGGAAAAAGCAGGGAAGGTAAGGGAAGTAGTCGAGGGAATCGCTACTTTTCCAGTGTATGATTGGAAAAGTATCTGGGGTGGGTTAAAAGATCTGAAGATAAAGCCAAGGGTGAGAGAAGTTATGTATCGGTTTTTGCATGGGGTTTTGGCCTCTAAGGCGGTATTATATAAAATGGGATTAACTAGGGATGCTTGTTGTGGAATGTGTGGGGAAGAAGATACTGCTTATCATGGGGTTTATTTTTGTGAGCAATTGGGAATTATTAGGGAATGGATGAAACATTTACTTAGAATGATGGGAGGGGGAGGGATACACCCTTTGAGGTTTATAGGTATGGATATAGGTGGAGTGCAGAAGGAAGTTAGGAGGGCTTTATTATATTTGGCGGTAGATTTTGTATATGTATCGTGGGGAATGAGGGGATGTCAGGAAGGGAGAGACTGAATGCTATTGCGGCGAATATGTACAGAACTAAGTGTAGGAATAGTTTGATATATGGCATTGCGTGGGGTAGGTGTTTTCCTGGTAGTCAGGGATTTCTGTTAGGCAGCTGGTAGACTTAAGTTGATGTGAGTAGATGAAACGGGGCTGTTCTCCTTCGAGTTGAGACTTTTGTTGTGGATGATAACGTGGGAATGCTTGAGGTTTGTTGTGGATGATAACGAGGGAATGCTTGAGGTTTGGTTGGATATAGATTTGAGGGAAGGAGTGACGGGTGACAATTTATAGATGAGTTCTATGACTTAAAGACTAATAAAGAGTTCTCATGGATGATGATTAATTGGATGTGATGATTTTTAGACGGATTTGGGACTCAAGTGGGGTATGTTAGAGGTGGTTTGACTCGAGGATAATGATAATGGTAGTAAAAGGACATGATTAATATATAAATTTTGGAAGTACACCTATACATTGAGTCGAGTAAATTTATTTGTAATTAATTTGTAATTGACCTTTGTGTAATTGCATCTTGTTATTATAAGTATTATGGTAGAATGGCCTGGTTCTGTTTATTTATAATTATTAAAATTTTGTTAGATTGTTTACATTTAGGGAAGTAATTAATTATTGTACATTAAGTTGTCGTTCATGAATGTAATGATATCCATTGGCACATGTCGTTGTATATATATGTTTTTATAATATTATATATAAAAAAAACAAAAAGTTCTTGCACAATGCGTGTGTGCCTGGGATATCTTCCTTATTATTGCTGGATCATATTATCAAGGGATTTAGTTGTAGTTGTAGGTATATCATTGTATGTTTTTGAACCCTTTGGGGTTCCCTATGTTTTGTTTAGTTAGGTGTTTTTGTTTTTTTTGTGTAAACTTTTTGGATTGTATATTATATATGCTTGTTGTAATATGTATATATTGCTTATGTGTCAAACCTTTGACTAACGGATGCCCTTCTGGTCATTTAAATTTCCTTAGTTTTTCCTCCGTGGCTTTGTTCTGGATTTGTGTGTGTTAACAAAAGGGGGGGGGGTTGCTTTGCGGTACTTTTTAGGATCAGTAATCATTGTTTTGTTTTGTTCCTTAATTAGGAGTTATTTATTAAAAAAAAAAAAAAAAACTTCTGAGGGGAAGGGGGTCTGTGTAGTAGGTATAATTTGTATAGTAGAGTTTTAAGCATTGTTCTCCTTTGTTGGCTTTGTTATGCCTAGGTTTGTTACCGCTTTTGACGGTCTTATTCTTATTGGGAGTGTATAATGTACGGTATAAATGAAATATAATTGTGTATAAATGCGGTACTGTATATACAAATATTCGTCATTATTATGGTTATAGGTATAATGTTATATGTGAAACATTCTTTGTCATTATTGTTATGTTGTTGCTGTCAAATTGAGAGAGTCATCTATGTGTACTGGGATTTTGTGATTATATATTGTCAACAAGTTGTTCAGGTGGGGGGGGGGTCAGTTGCCTGGGTGATATGTTTTTAAATATGTTTTAATGTATTTTAAGTATGGATTACATGGAGATTGTCATATATGTAAACGTAGGAGTTCAATGTTTCTTTTGAAAAACTTTTGTTTGGAGTAAAAAGTTTTGACAATGCGTGATTGTAATTTTCAAGTTTCCACATTTGTATGATGTTTATGTCTTTGTTATGTGTTTTTGTATAAATTGGTTCTTTTAATAAAATATAAAAAAAAAATTAATATCTCTTATCATTTGTTTTGCTTAGTGTCTACTTCCTATCTGTTATGCTTTTCTATAATTTATTTTTTGGTTCAATTACTGCGTCATACTCATCGATCTTCTATTGTTCAGCGGTGGATCAAATTCAC
>WNWK01032073.1:0-22188 GCA_009830355.1 Cherax destructor
AATAATAATAATAATAATAATAATAATAATAATAATAATATCTTTATTTACTACAAGTACATGTACAAGGTATACAGGCATAGCTGACATCAGTGACATACTACTATATATAAAGTCCCTTGTTATGCTGAGCATTTCGGGCAGATTAGGTCAGTGTCCCAGGATGCGACTCACACCAGTCGACTAACACCCAGGTACCCATTTTACTGATGGGGAACATAGACAACAGGTGTAAAGAAACACGCCCAATGTTTCTGCCCTGGCTGGGAATCGAACCCAGGCCCTCGCCGTGTGAAGCCAGAGCTTTAGCCACCAGACCACCAGAGCCCCCCTCCATCCCAGCCCCAGGAAAGCAAAACCTCTGTCTCCTACTCTTATCCTTCAAGCAGAATGCCCTATCCATATACCTAACCTGGCTATCCCCAACAACAACAATGTTTTTACCTTCCTTGGTGTCGTTCGTCGTGACGTTCCCAGTAGTCGACTCACATTCGTCTGGTAGCACGGAGAAGGCATTCGATGTTTCCACAGCAGTCTCTTTCTTCTTCGTCGTTACTACCTCTCCATTCGTCTTCTTGATCTTCAACTTCGTCCCATGCTGTCCGGTCTCTGCCCATGTTCCCTTCTTGACCTGAGGACTCACAACAGGAGGACTACTACGAATCCTCTTGTTTTCCTCCATCAATCGCCGTATCTCAAGCTTCGCTACCCTCAATTCCTTCTTAAGCTGCTGGTAAAGTTGCTCAATGGACGGCATCTTGGTTCACTTCACAGAGCAAAAGTGGTTCAATCCAAAGAGAACCCTAGACACGTCCTCACTGAGCTAAGTACAGATCACCTCGGCTAAGTATAAGCCATAATATTAACAAGTATAAGCCATAATATTAACAAGTATAAGCCATAAAATTAACAAGTATAAGCCATAATATTAAACGTTCTTACCTCCAGATGAGGATCATTGCCATTTTCCCCCTAAATCCGCATCATAATCAACATCTGAAACAAACAAGGACGCTCATTGGCTGAGGTCACGAGTGACGAAAATCCTTCATTGGATGAAAGAACTTCTGACGACGACTCTCATTGGATGAAACAACTTGTAACAAAATGCGTTGATTGGTTAATGTTGCGCCTTCTCTCATGGGTTTACTAGATACATTTTTTCATTAGCTCACTTGCAGCGTAGCCTCGTACCATTGGTTGCGATATATGATCTCGCTGTCTGAATTCAAATGGATCACCTCCAACAATAGTGAAGAAAAAACACACTGTAAAACAACTTTTTTTTCGGTCAATGACCTGATAGAGGTCTGCACAGAGCAAAACATTGTCCCAATAAAAACTTGTCTTACAATCTCTGTTTTTCCTCCATATGTCTTTTGATTATTATTTATCCTAATAACAGTTTTTACTGTTCCTTTTTCCAATATATTTCTGAACCGGTGGAGGAAACAAGGGCTGCCGTTTTTATTTCCTATCAGACATACCTGGTCAAGACACAGTATTGACACTGAAAGTTGTGTACCTCTCAGTGTACACATGCTGTAAGATTACTTAAATCCCTATTTTAGGAATCAAAGTATTCTTGACTGATGGAGAACTGGTGTCAAGGCAGCCTTAATGATCATCGAATAGGCGATAAGCTTTCAACGCCATTAACCAAGCAAGCAACCTAGTGGTTGAGGACGCCATTAACCAAGCAAGCAACCTAGTGGTTGAGGACGCCATTAACCAAGCAAGCAACCTAGTGGTTGAGGACGCCATTAACCAAGCAAGCAACCTAGTGGTTGAGGACGCCATTAACCAAGCAAGCAACCTAGTGGTTGAGGACGCCATTAACCAAGCAAGCAACCTAGTGGTTGAGGACGCCATTAACCAAGCAAGCAACCTAGTGGTTGAGGACGCCATTAACCAAGCAAGCAACCTAGTGGTTGAGGACGCCATTAACCAAGCAAGCAACCTAGTGGTTGAGGACGCCATTAACCAAGCAAGCAACCTAGTGGTTGAGGACGCCATTAACCAAGCAAGCAACCTAGTGGTTGAGGACGCCATTAACCAAGCAAGCAACCTAGTGGTTGAGGACGCCATTAACAAGCAAGCAACCTAGTGGTTGAGGACGCCATTAACCAAGCAAGCAACCTAGTGGTTGAGGACGCCATTAACCAAGCAAGCAACCTAGTGGTTGAGGACGCCATTAACCAAGCAAGCAACCTAGTGGTTGAGGACGCCATTAACCAAGCAAGCAACCTAGTGGTTGAGGACGCCATTAACCAAGCAAGCAACCTAGTGGTTGAGGACGCCATTAACCAAGCAAGCAACCTAGTGGTTGAGGACGCCATTAACCAAGCAAGCAACCTAGTGGTTGAGGACGCCATTAACCAAGCAAGCAACCTAGTGGTTGAGGACGCCATTAACCAAGCAAGCAACCTAGTGGTTGAGGACGCCATTAACCAAGCAAGCAACCTAGTGGTTGAGGACGCCATTAACCAAGCAAGCAACCTAGTGGTTGAGGACGCCATTAACCAAGCAAGCAACCTAGTGGTTGAGGACGCCATTAACCAAGCAAGCAACCTAGTGGTTGAGGACGCCATTAACCAAGCAAGCAACCTAGTGGTTGAGGACGCCATTAACCAAGCAAGCAACCTAGTGGTTGAGGACGCCATTAACCAAGCAAGCAACCTAGTGGTTGAGGACGCCATTAACCAATCAAGCAACCTAGTGGTTGAGGACGCCATTAACCAAGCAAGCAACCTAGTGGTTGAGGACGCCATTAACCAAGCAAGCAACCTAGTGGTTGAGGACGCCATTAACCAAGCAAGCAACCTAGTGGTTGAGGACGCCATTAACCAAGCAAGCAACCTAGTGGTTGAGGACGCCATTAACCAAGCAAGCAACCTAGTGGTTGAGGAAAGGTGAAGTGTTGACTGATCTCGTAGCTTAGTAACTGCTGTTGAGGCTCGTGTGAAGCAGTTACCACTCTTCAGCACTCACCAGCTACTCGAGAACTAATGAAGAGAACTTCCCCACTCGAATTAAATTCAAGTAGCCAATTAGCACGTTAGAGAGAGAGAGAGAGAGAGCCATATAACTGGTGGTCGTCACGTTGGGAGGGTCGTGCTGATGAGTGGTGGTAGGGATGATGGTAGTGCTGGTCGTGGTAAAGGTAGCAATGGTGGTAGTATTGGCGGTGGTAATGGTATTGAAAATAGCGATATTAATGGTAAGGTGGTAGTGGTAGTTTTGTGGGCTAGTGACTGTAATGGTAATTCAAGAGGTGGTTGGATGGTGATGGTGGAGTGTATATATTAGCATTAATGGTGGTGGAGTGGTGTTGGTACCATTAATGGTGGTGGTGGAGTGGTGTTGGTACCATTAATGGTGGTGGTGGAGTGGTGTTGGTACCATTGATGGTGGTGGTGGAGTGGTGTTGGTACCATTGATGGTGGTGGTGGAGTGGTGTTGGTACCATTGATGTTGGTGGTGGAGTGGTGTTGGTACCATTGATGGTGGTGGTGGAGTGGTGTTGGTACCATTGATGGTGGTGGTGGAGTGGTGTTGGTACCATTGATGGTGGTGGTGGAGTGGTGTTGGTACCATTGATGTTGGTGGTAGAGTGGTGTTGGTACCATTGATGTTGGTGGAGTGGTGTTGGTACCATTGATGGTGGTGGTGGAGTGGTGTTGGTACCATTGATGGTGGTAGTGGAGTGGTGTTGGTACCATTGATGTTGGTGGTGGAGTGGTGTTGGTACCATTGATGTTGGTGGAGTGGTGTTGGTACCATTGATGGTGGTGGTGGAAGGGTGTTGGTACCATTGATGGTGGTGGTGGAGTGGTGTTGGTACCATTGATGTTGGTGGTGGAGTGGTGTTGGTACCATTGATGTTGGTGGTGGAGTGGTGTTGGTACCATTGATGTTGGTGGTGGAGTGGTGTTGGTACCATTGATGGTGGTGGTGGAGTGGTGTTGGTACCATTGATGTTGGTGGTGGAGTGGTGTTGGTACCATTGATGTTGGTGGTGGAGTGGTGTTGGTACCATTGATGTTGGTGGAGTTGTGTTGGTACTATTGATGGTGGTGGTGGAGGGGTGTTGGTACCATTGATGGTAGTGGTGGAGTGGTGTTGGTACCATTGATGGTGGTGGTGGAGTGGTGTTGGTACCATTGATGTTGGTGGTGGAGTGGTGTTGGTACCATTGATGTTGGTGGTGGAGTGGTGTTGGTACCATTGATGGTGGTGGTGGAGTGGTGTTGGTACCATTGATGGTGGTGGTGGAGTGGTGTTGGTACCATTGATGTTGGTGGTGGAGTGGTGTTGGTACCATTGATGGTGGTGGTGGAGTGGTTTTGGTACCATTGATGGTGGTGTTGGTACCATTGATGGTGGTGGTAATATTGATGGTGGAGTGTTGTTGGTAGCATTGATAATTGTGGTAGTATTAGTGGTGGTGGAGTGGTGATGGTAACTTTGATGGTGGTGGAATGGCGTTGATAGCATTGATGGTGGTGGTAGTATTAATAATGGTGGTATTAGTAACATTGGTGGTGGTGGTTGTATTGACGGTGGTGGAGCGGTAATGGTTGTATTGATAGTGGTGGAATGGCGTTGGTAATATTGATAGTAGTGGTAGTATTGGTGGTGGTGAAGCGGTGATGGTAGAGTCGGTGGAGTGAGATTATTACCCCAAGTTGAAAGACTTACAATCCTTTGAGCTATTAATACAAATACCAGCTAGAGTAACAACCCCGTGCAATACACTGCTGCTGTCACTGGTATCCCTGGCCACTCTTACACGCTGATTACTCATAATATGTACCTAATTCTTAAGAACTGGCCTTAAATCCCTGGACTTCATATAACTCCCCTTACAATAAGACCTTCATCATCCTCACAAGAAGATGCTGGGGACAATAAATACACTGAGCACTGATATATATATGACATACCTTTAACATCGAACACTTAGTAAACTAGGGAAAGATAACGTTATGGGGAGATAAACACATGAAGAAAGGAAAACAGGTTACTTATTCTCCTCTGTGAGCCAACAGTCAACGAGAGTGAAGTGCCAGGAGACGAGACTAAACAATAAGACCAACACTCACTGAATGAGTCCAATAGATCGTGCTGGTTTACTGGTTAATAGGATTTAAATCCCACTGACAACACCAGGGTCACGAAGGCTTCACGGTAACCATTTCACCACCAGACAAGAAAGCTTTAATTTCTAATTCTGAGATTAAAGAAAACTCTTAGCCAATATATACTGATACAAATACAGCCCCTACCTCAGCAAGGACCAATGAAAACTCAATAAGATACGTCATTAGGTATTCCCGAAGGTTTACCTTTAAGAGTTTTCCTGATATTTTCTTTTTCCACTTTTCGATTATTTTTTTATTATAGCTTGAGAACGCTGCTTCATCCAATCGATTTCAAATTTTCAACACCTGCGTACGGTAACGAGGACCAAATGCTTGGAACAATTGGCATGTTCACGGCTCTAGGATCAAACTTGTTGAACATATTCCCTCGGATAACTTCCAAAATCCCTAGTGGTTTAGCTTCATATGTTCAAAAATGGCTCCGAAAAATGCGACTGTGTGAAATTCAAATGTGTAGGTCCAGATTTTTAATTTTATGTGTAAAATGACATGAAATTTTTATTGTCCTTAAATCACGTTCAATTAATTTAAGTTTGCCTCTTCTGAACGGCTTCAGTATTTAATGGTTGATGCTTCTTAGTCTCAGGATAGTAACTATTAAGTTTCATTTACGTGCAGACAAATTTGTTAATGTAATAGTAAAAAAAAAACTTGGAATCGTTGGACTCTGTGCCATAACTGGAGAATGACTCATCTGGTCGGCTTCAAATTTTCACCAATTATGTGGTTTCCACAACACAATGCTCACTCTGTCAGATTATCATAAGTCCCACTTTTGTCAATTTATTGAAAAAAATACTGATATTAATTTTCTGATTGGCTTGACAATATTATTGCAGTCTACAGTAAGGCTGATAACGCTTAAGATTAGTCAAAATAGGAGCAAATTTGATTTTTTATTGAAATATATTAAAAATTGAATTTGTCGGAATCAGATCAATTACGGAAGATTGCCTTTTCTGATTAGTTTCAAACTTTTGCTACTAGTGGTCTTTATTAAGACTCAGCTTGTCACTCCCTTTCAGCTGTGTAAATTTCAATTTGCCACTTTTATTAAGCAAATTGTTTATCATGTAATAACTCGTTAATGTCTTGTCTGATCAGCTTTAAACCCTAATTGGTTGTGTATCATAATATGAAGTATTTTTGCGTGACTTGGCACACATGGGCAGATTGTGTAACATGCCATGAGAGGAATCAGAATAAGGAGGTTTGATATGATGGACATAGGCAACCCATTCTTAGCCTTGTCAATAATACTTTGATAATTCCACATCTCTTCCTGGTCTCTATACTTTTAATTCTCTGCATAATATTCACATCAAACGTTGCCCTCAAACACATCTCTACTGCCTCCGGCCTCCTCATCGCTGCAATATTCAATATCCATACTTCACACCTATCCTCTGGTACATTCCCATTTTTTACCTTCATGGATAAAGTTCTTTGTCTCCTCAGATGCCTCAATGCACCACCCACCTTTTAACCTCAGACAGTTTTGTGGTTAAACTCTTAGAACCATTCGCCGTCAAGTCCACTCACAAATATATGAATACATTTTCTTCCATCATACTCCCTCCCTCTAATCTAATATCTAATCTCTCATTGCCTATATTTTTTATACTCTCATCGCCTTACTCGTTCCTGTTTACTTTTAATGTCCTTATTTTACATACCTCCTCTGTATCTCCCAAAAGCATCGCTTCATCGGCAAAAAGGGAACTGTGACAACTCCCACTCCGTATAAGACTCTCTTTCAAACCCACACTTCTTCCCAACACACTAGCATTCACTTCTTTTACAACCTCATCTATGAATATGTTAAACAACCATGGTGACATCACTCATCCCTGCCTAAAGCCTTCTTTTATTAGAAAATAATCTTCCTCTCTCTCCTACATACCCTTATTTGCACCTCGGTGGCCACATTTGTAACATCTGCACATTGCTTCCCTATCCACTTTATCATATACCTTTTATATATAAACAAATGCAGTGCCACCTTTCTTACTTCTAAGTATTGCTCAATTTTGTACTTCGGTGTAAACAGTTGGGCTACATATCCCCTACCTTTCCTTTACCTCCTT
The DNA here is from genome assembly GCA_009830355.1 of Cherax destructor. Taxonomy (NCBI): domain Eukaryota; kingdom Metazoa; phylum Arthropoda; class Malacostraca; order Decapoda; family Parastacidae; genus Cherax; species Cherax destructor. Next base: position 7,253 of record WNWK01032073.1, read on the forward strand.
GTTTCTTTGCAGTCCCATTCACTGGTTACCAATAATTCAGTAATAACTCTACCATACACTTTGCCCGGTATTGTCAACTAGCTTTTCCCAATATAATTCTTACAATTTATGTTCCCATTACTCTTATTAAAAGAAATTATGCGTGCTCTCTGCTAATCCCTTTCATGACATAATAAACAAATGCACCAAGCACTCCAAAAGTATACCCCCACCTGCTCTTGATTTTCTGTCTAAATCCCATATATCCCAGTTGTTTTACCACCTTTTATTGTACCCACCGCCTGACGCACCTTCCCCAAACTCTCAACCGACTCTTCTTCACTCCTCGTGGTAAGAACAATATGGAGGACTTCAGCAAGAAGATAATTTCTTCCTGTGACTCTTCCCATGAAGGCGTTTCAGTAATCGTAGCTGAGGTATCCATTATTTCTCTAATTTGGAGCAAGTTTTCCCAGAAGTGCTTTAGGAAGGATGGTGGGACAGCGTATTTATAGCACTTGACCGAGAGGAATGGTAAGACTGTTCAACATTTTTGTTTGGGACGACGGGGAAATTATGGTGAATGACTGGTAGAAAAGCTAATGATATGGGCTGAGCTAAAGCAGGATAATGCTCCCCTTCACTACTGTCTTTGATACGGTTGAGAACATTAAGGGGTACCCTTACTTATAGTCAGGGGAGTCCTATCGAATAAAGCTAATGAAAATTGATAGTACAATTTTCATTAGTATTTGTTGTGTAGGTCTCCGATAACCATAGCTTTTCTGAACATAAAAGAAGCCTTTTTTGTCAGCACTAACCACGGTGAATAATACTGCAAATCGAGTACGAATCTTTCCTCCGGAAAGTCGCGAAATCACCGCGACTTTCCGCAGGAAAGATTTGAAGTTTCATCAGAACCTTTAAGGCTAGGTAAAAAATCTGATATTCCACAGTTCCAGAAGATTTCCTATAACACTTTAAGAACCCCAGCCTACGATCAATACTAGAATAAGTCATAGAAGGCAGTAACTGACTGTATGGCACCTGAAGGAAGGTGACCCCCCCAATATCGTGCCAAATGAAACAAGGAAGCACCAACCTCATCATGAATGACCGCATTAGTAGAAGCCTGAACGGGTAGTATAGAAGGCAGGGTAACTATAACATACGAAGGAGTCAGTCTTAAAAGTCCCCGCTGTGCCAGTCAACGCCTTGTCAGTCTTCGCCACACAACACAGAAAGGACAAAATTAAAATGGAAAAAGTAGGAATTATCTAAAAAAAAAAAATTTTGAACACGTAAACTGGAGGCAATTACAGAAGAAGGTTACTGCCCTCAAACATAGGAAAACTCTGCACGAAGTATTTACAAATAAGAATAAAATTAAAAAAAATATATAAAAATTACGAAAAATCACATAGAAATGGAGGCTTGCAGTATCAACTAGAAAAGTAAGGTTGTCCTCTTATTGACAAATATATATAAACTCGAAAATTTACCGAAAGCCTATCACTCAAGAATGGCACGTAACTTGCCTATAAAATAATGCAGAGGGTAACTGCACAAAGTAACATACACAGCAATATTTTACACAATTTATGAACAGGGAGAGAATGAAATCTCTAAAACTGAAATATAAGAGAGGAGTAAACTGTCTCCCCTTAAAAGTAACACTAACAATAATTAATAAACTAAGGGTTCACATGTAAACACAAGAACTAATTTGAAAAAAAAAAATCACAAAAACAAAATTAGAAAGAAGTCACTTACAACACAGATGAAACTTAAAGAAAGTTCCAATAAATTGAGGCACTCTGGAGCACATAGGTGCACAGAGAAACAATAAACGTTAGATAAAATCCCGCACACATCCAGCAAGGTCTGCACAATATTGAAAATTTACACAAGAAAACAAAGAAGGTTACACAAATAACCCCCACAGTGGAGAGAAAAGCTTATAACCACGTTGCTGGTTGTGTTGTGTCAGTGTGACTTTGTAAATGATCCAAGTCGGACCGAAACGTCGTCTTAAGCTCCTCTCTCCTATGTTTGGGTTATTTGTGTATTGTTCCAGTCACGGTATTGTGTCTTCTTGTTCTTTAAGAGAGGTTACTTAATAAAATTCAATTGCAAACTAGAAAAACATCCAAAAGATGGACAAGTAACACAAAACAGAGGAACTTTAATTAAGGATACCCTGCAATTAAACAGGGGTAAAAAAATAACAACAGAAACTATGAAATAGTACTAACTTGAGGTAGAAACAAAACTTAATTGCAGAATATCTCAGGCAAGCGCAAGATAAAACACACAGAAATATTCGCAGCAATAAACACTAAGCACTGTGTGTCACTCTGAAAAAATATCTTTTATTTATTAACACATCGGCCGTTTCCCACCGAGGCAGATGACCCGAAAAAGAAAAAACACTTGCGTGCCTACACTACAGTTCAAAATCTGCGACATATATATCCACCCCTCCTTCAGTGCCACCCCTCCTTCAGTGCGCAGGCGCTGTACTTGCCACCTCCAGGATAGAAGTATGGTTAACCAGTTTCCCTGAATCCCTTCATATATGTTACTTTGCTAACACTCAAACAGCACCTTTAGCCATAAAAATCATTTGCCTCCACTCGCTCCTATCTAACACGCTCACGCACGCTTGCTGGAAGTCAAAGCACCTCGTACTCAAAACCTCCTTTACCCCCTCCTTCCAACCTGTCCTAGGACGACCCCTACCCCACCTTCCTTCCACTACAGATTTATACGCCCTAGAAGTCATTCTATTTTGCTCCAATCCCTCTAAACGTGTGAACCACCTCAACAATCCCTCCTCAACCCTCTGGATAATTCTTTTAGAAACATTGCGCCTCCTTCTAATCTCCAAGCTACGGATTCTCTGCATAATATGCACACCACACATTGCCTTCAGAAAAGACATCTCCACTGCCTCCAACCTTCTTATTGCAACATTCACCATCCATGCTTCACACCCATATAAGAGCGTTGGTACCACTATACTCTCATACATCCTTTCTTTGCTTCCATGGATAACGTTCTTTGTTTCAAAAGATTCCTCAGTGCACCACACCTTTTTCTCCTCATCAATTGTATGGTTCACTCCCAAATATAAGAATATATTCACTTCCTTCATACTCCCTCCAATCTGATATCTAATCTTTCATTACCTAATTTTTTTTGTTATCCTCGTTACCTTGCTCTTTCATATGTTCACTTTAAATTTCCTTCTTTTACATACCGTCTCAAACTCGTCCACCAGCCTCTGCAACTTTTCTTCAGAATCGAAGTTCACGACGGACGTACCATGATGTTCAGTTTGCAGACTCTGGTTGAACATCACAAGACCCCCTGGCATAATGAGCAATCCTGCGCTTTTGAATAATATTGTTGCCAGGGGGTCTCGTGATGTTCCGGTTATGTTCGACCAGAGTCTGCAAACTGAACATCATGGTACGTCCGTCATGAACGTCGATATAATACTATATAACATCCTGCAAAGTCCGTCGCGAACGGCGATATATATTATGTTAGGTCTGCCGTGACCGTCGAAATAACCCACCCAGCTACTACTGCATACAGGTATCGTAGGGTCACAGGTACTCTGAGTGGTGTGCTGCAATACAGACTAACCTGAGTGATATAACATCAGTAGTAAGGGGTTCATTTAGGCATAAGAGCCTAAATGAACCCCTTACTACTGGGGGTTCATTTAGGCATGAGTGCGCATGTGTGACCATCCTAGGATAGTCTAAAAGAGAGGCAGAGTGACCTATTGAGGTCCTAACCCTTCTGGGTACAGCGGCACAAGGTACACATAGTTGATTGCAACATGATGATTGCAACATGGTGATTTCAACATGGTTATTGCAACATGGTGATTGCAACATGGTGATTGCAACATGGTGATTGCAGCTAGTTTAGTGGTTTACTGAATTAATTTGCTTTAATATTATAATGATGTTGCTAATAATAATGACAGTGGTGGATAATAGTGGATAATAATGCTAGTAGTGGCGTTAAAAAGAAAAATTCAGTAATTGCCTAGTTATTATAAGAAAGGAAAGCCTGAACAGGAGAAATCACACTGCCATACTAAATGATACTGAGAATATTTCCTGAATATTCTAGAACGTTCTGCGACATCGGGTATTACCGGTTGACAAAATGAAGGATTTATTCCTTCTATTTCATTAGTTAGAAAGTTGTTCACATTAGTTGCAGTCTGTATGTAAATGTAACTTCTTACGTCACATGATCTGTTCCCAGCGGTTAGAAGCTTAGGGCTGGCTATTAACTATCTTCTAGTTATTTTGCCTCATGCTATCTTCAAACTGTGAAGCCCACTCCACCCGACCCCATATAGAGTGTGGTGTGGGGGAACCGGTGTGTGGTTGGCAGTCCGCTGGTCCTCTATTCCTCAGTCATACATTGGCTGGTGCCACCGCGATACCATACTCTGAAAAAACTTTCCCTATTTCTCCTGTTGCTGCCCTTGCAACATTGCACAGCTCCTGATGACGCACTGAGAAGTGTGAAAGTACTAGAGTTTAAGATTTCCACCCCACGTGGGCTGTCTTGCACACACACACACACACACACACACACACAAAAGCGAAAGGAGCTAGGATGAGATGTCACTGTCACTAGCAGTTCAGTTATAGTACAGTATTAGTAGCTAATAACCGTTACTGAGTCACGAGCCTTGCACGTGACCGTTGGCCGTTACATTCTTGATGACCTAAGCAGTGTCAAAGGTCAGTCTTCGGATATGAACGCCCCTCGGTCCTTCTAGAGTCAGTATTAGTTGAGTGAGCAGAGAGACAGGCCAGGCTGCTCTGGGCGCTGAGTGTACACCCATATATTTCCTCCAATACATTAGATTCCAACCAAACCACGTCTGTGTTTATTACCCAATCTATGAGAAGAACCCCCACGACAAAATGGTGGCAGCGTTGTGGGTGTGGATTTAGGGTATTTACGCATATTTAAGAAGATAGAGCCGGGAGAGAGAGATACATGATAATATATACCTGGAAAGTACTTGAGGGCCTGGTCCCAAATCTGCACACTACCATAACAACATACTGGAGTGAGAGATATGGGAGGAGAAAGTGTAAAATAAACCCAGTGAGGAGCAGGGGTGCGGTGGGGACAATACGGGAGCACTGTATTAACATCCGGGGTCCCAGACTATTCAACATCTTACCAGAAGATATCCGAAACATCGCTGGAACCGGTATAGAAGCCTTCAAGAGGAAACTGGACAAGTATCTTCACCAGGTGCCAGATCAACCAGGCTGTGATGGATATGTGGAGCAGCGGGCCTCCAGTAGCAACAGCCTGGTTGACCAGGCAAGCACCAAGCGAGCCTGGCCCATGGCCGGGCTCAGAGAGTAGATAAACTCTCGAAACTCTGTGTCTGTGTGAGTGCCAACCATCTCCACAAACCAGCAACTCCACTACCTCAACCGGTGACGTCATCCTTCCACACCACTTCATAGCAGTCGTTCTCAAGTCTTCTGGCTTATAATTGCAAGTAAACCCCCGAATAGTTGATCTGGGTTTTGCAATTAAGCCAGTCTATGGGAGAGAGCCTCAGTTATCATCCAGCCTGCAGTCATCCAGCCTGTTCTCGTCATCCATCCTGCTCATCTCTGCTGTGTGCACCGTACAAGCATTCAGGTCCACCAGTCTCGAGGGCTAAGCCAGCTCCTTCAGGCAAGCCAGATGTTCAAGTAAGCCAGTTGCTTCTTCAGCAAAGCCAGTTCCTTGAAGTATTATCTCCAATCGCTCTGTGCTACCAGTTGGACGATCGTCAGAGTGATATTCCCCATTCCTGTGTCTTATTGTGGCAAGCCACCTGGGTTAGTGAGTGATTAGTGAGCACTGGCTGGGCGCCATGACGTCATCTCAGCGCGGGTGCCCCACCGACCAGTGAGTCGTCGAGTCCCCTTGGGCCATATCAGCCGCCACCCACCACTACTACCAGCCTCTACTTTTGTGGCTATTTCAACCCTTATATCGGGTTCCCAGCATCGTCGATTCGGCTCACGTGCGAGGTGAAGATGCTGAGAGTGTGTTTCCTCATACTAGCGCCAGCATAAATACCTCCGTCACGAGCGTTCATCTCGTGTGCGCTTTCTCCGTGAGAGTCGTGTATGGTGTAGCAGTCGCCAGCGGAAACCACATTCTCCCCTCTCCACTCACCGTTCAATCACAATTAGAGACAATTTTCTGTTACAGACATTTGCGTGTGTGCGACATTTCTGCAGTGAAAAACTTGTGTTCTGCAGTGTTTTGCCTATATTTTGTTCCAATAATTTTTTTTCTGTGTCTCCCTCATTGAATGTCTTATTTCATGTTCATGTCCTTTTGTGTAAGTCTCTAACCCTGCAGTAAGTACTTTTTTGTGTGCCCATTTTATTCTGTGACTTGTGTGCAGTATGGTATCTTTTCCAGTTACTAAGTGCAGTACTTAATTAATTTTATATTAATTCCGTGCTGTGTTACCTAGTATTTCAGTGTTGTGTAATTAATTGAGTATTGTGTCTTACTATTTTCTTGTACATATTTTATTTTTTTCATTGTCTTCCCTTGTATTTTTATGATAATTCTGTGTAATAGTTCTTTCAATGTTTATGCTCCAGTGTTCTTAATTGCATATTTCATTACTGTGTGCCAATTAGTGTTGCAATTTCCAGTATTTTACCTGTTTTTATTTCTAAAGACCATATAAAATTTTATGTCAAACAGTGCCTTATTTTCTTGATTTGTCGCAGAATCTTGTTCATTATCTTGTATGCAGCAAAAACCATCTTTTATATTTTGTCACTGCAAGATCTTGTTGCAAGAATTAATAAGTGTTATTACCCAATATATGAGAAGAACCCCCACGACAGAGACAAGGACAGAATCAGCAGGTGACAAGCAGATCAGGGCAGAGTAACAAGAGCAAACACACACAGAACCCCACAACAACTCACGCTATCCCAACACAAACCACAATCCCCCACCCAACACTCTGCTATAGAACCCCCATCCTCACAGACCCCAAAAAACAGTGTTGGAGAGGAAACTGAAGGTATGGTACACCAACGCTGACGGAATAACAAATAAGTGGGAGGAGTGGCACGAAAGAGTCAAAGAGGCATCACCAGACATCATAGCTCTCACAGAAACCAAGCTCACAGGTATGATAACAGATGCCATCTTTCCAACTGGATATCAGATCCTGAGGAAAGACAGAGGGAACAGAGGGGGTGGAGGAGTGGCACTGCTGATCAAAAACCGGTGGGATTTTGATGAGTTGGAGAGAGTAGACAGAGGAGAAGTAAGAGATTACATAGCAGGAACACTTCAGTCTGGAGGTCCCAAGGTGGTAATTGAAGTAATGTATAACCCACCACAGAACAGCAGGAGGCAAAGGCAAGAATATGATGAGAGTAATAGAGCGATGGTTGACACACTGGTTGAAGTGGCCAAAAGGGTTCATGCGAGCGGGGCAAAGCTACTGATCATGGGTGACTTCAACCACAAGGAAATCGACTGGGAGAACTTGGAGGCACATGGGGGCCAAGAAACGTGGAGGGCTAAGATGATGGTGGTGGTACTGGAAAACTTTATGTACCAACACGTAAGAGACTACCAGAGAGAGAGGAGAGGATGAACCAGCGAGACTGGACCTAATATTCACCTTGAGTAGTGCAGATATTGAGGACATCACATATGAAGGACCCCTTGGGGCCAGTGATCATGTGGTTTTAAGCTTCGAATACACAGTAGAGTTACAAGTGGAGGGGAAAGCAGGAAGGGCTGGACGAATGAAGCCAAACTACAAGAAAGGGGACTATGGGGGAATGAAGAACTTCCTGAACGGGGTTCAGTGGGACAGAGAACTGGCAGTGAAGTCAGTAAACGAGATGATGGCATATGTGACAACAATATGCAAGGAAGCTGAGGAGAAGTTTGTACCCAAGGGTAACAGGAATAATGAAAAAGCCAGGATGAGCCCGTGGTTCACCCAAAGGTGCAGAGAGGCAAAAACTAAGTGTGCTAGGGAATGGAAGAAGTATAGAAGGCAAAGGACCCAGGAGAATAAGGAGAGCAGTCGTAGAGCCAGAAATGAATATGCACAGGTAAGAAGGGAGGCCCAACGACAATATGAAAATGACATAGCAGCGAAAGCCAAATCTGACCCAAAGCTGTTGTACAGCCACATCAGGAGGAAAACAACAGTCAAGGACCAGGTGATCAGGATAAGGCAGGAAGGAGGAGAGATCACAAGAATCGACCGCGAAGTATGTGAGGAACTCAACATGAGATTCAAAGAAGTGTTCAAAGAGGAGACAGAAGGAACTCCAGAAAGACAGAGAGGTGGGGTACACCACCAAGTGCTGGACACAATACCTGCAACCGAGGAAGAAGTGAAGAGGCTGCTGAGTGAGCTAGATACCTCAAAGGCGATGGGGCCGGACAACATCTCTCCATGGGTCCTGAGAGAGGGAGCAGATGTGCTATGTGTACCTCTAACAACAATATTCAACACATCTGATGAAACAACGGAGACTACTTGAGGTATGGAAAACAGCAAATGTAGTCCCAATTTTTAAAAAAGGAGACAGACATGAAGCACTAAACTACAGACCAGTGTCACTGACATGTAAAGTCATGGAGAAAATTATCAGGAGAAGAGTGGTGGAACACCTAGAAAGGAATGAGCTTATCAACGACGGCCAACACAGTTTCAGGGACGGGAAATCCTGTCACAAACCTACTGGAGTTCTATGACAGGGTAACAGCAGTAAGACAAGAGAGAGAGGGGTGGGTAGACTGCATTTTCTTGGACTGTAAGAGGGCGTTTGACACAGTTCCACACAAGAGATTAGTACAAAAGCTGGAGGACCAGGCAGGGATAACAGGGAATGCACTCCAATGGATCAGGGAATACTTGTCAGGAAGACAGCAGTGAGTCATGGTACGTGGTGAGGTGTCAGAGTGGGCGCCTGTGACGAGTGAAGTTCCACAGGGGTCAGTCCTAGGACCGGTGCTGTTTCTGTATTTGTGAACTACATGACGGAAGGAATAGACTCCGAAGTGTCCCTGTTTACAGATGATGTGAAGTTGATGAGGAGGATTCAGTCAGACGAGGACCAGGCAAAACTACAAAGGGACCTGGACAGGCTGCAAGCCTGGTCCAGCAATTGGCTCCTGGAGTTCAAACCCACCAAGTGCAAAGTCATGAAGATTGGGGAAGGCTGAGAAGACCGCAGACGGAGTACAGTCTAGGGGGCCAGAGACTACAAACTTCAATCAAAGAAAAAGATCTTGGGGTGAGTATAACACCAGGCACATCTCCTGAGGCGCACATCAACCAAATAACTGCTGCAGCATACGGGCGCCTAGCAAACCTAAGAACAGCATTCCGACATCTTAATAAAGAATCGCTCAGGACCCTGTACACTGTGTAAGTTAGGCCCATATTGGAGTATGCAGCACCAGTTTGGAACCCACACCTAGCCAAGGACGTAAAGAAACTAGAGAAAGTGCAAAGGTTTGCAACAAGACTAGTCCCGGAGCTAAGGGGTATGTCCTATGAGGAGAGGTTAAGGGAAATCGACCTGACGACACTGGAGGACATGAGAGATAGGGGGGACATGATAACGACATATAAAATACTGAGAGGAATTGACAAGGTGGGCAGAGACAGAATGTTCCAGAGATGGGACACAGCAACAAGGGGACACAGTTGTAAGTTGAAGACTCAGATGAATCACAGGGATGTTAGGAAGTATTTCTTCAGTCACAGAGTGGTCGGGAAGTGGAATAGTTTGGGAAGCGATGTAGTGGAGGCAGGGTCCACACATAGCTTTAAGAAGAGGTATGATAAGGCTCATGGCGCAGGGAGAGTGACCTAGTAGCGTTCAGTGAAGAGACGGGGCCAGGAGCTATGTCTCGACCCCGCAACCCCAACTAGGTGAGTACACACACACACACACACACACACACACACACACACACACACACTCATCATCATATATATATATATATATATAATATATATATATATATATATATATATATATATATATATATATAATATTCTGTCTATTAATAAAGCATTATATGCATGTATGTGTTATATAGGATGGTATTGAGGAAATAGTATATATATCATTATTATATAGATATTAGAATATATATATATATATATATATATATATATATATATATATATATATATATATATATATATATATATATTCCCAAGTGAACAAGGACGAATAACATTCAACCGCTTTGAAACCACCGACGTATTTTTTTCTCCAGATCTCACTTCTTTTTTTTTAAATCTTGGAAATTTATGTGTTAAATGTTTACAAAGAGAATATCAATGAAATGTTGCAGATGAAGCAAATACTGGATCATGTGTGTTTTGCCCGAGACTGCAGAGCAATCTTCCAGCTGACTGGTGCGCAAGGCGATTGTCCTTTGTCAGGGAGGTATTAATTTTATTTCACTGCACTTCACGATTTACTGAATTTTGTTTGAGAGAAGTGGGTGGGTGGTTGGACGGATAGATGGGTGGACTGATGGATAGACGGATGAATGGAAGAATGTACGGGTGAATGGATAGTTGGATGATATATATTCGAGGGATAGGGTGCATCTCTCTGGGACAGGAGTGGTAGTGTTAGTCAACTCTCTCCAGGGGGACGTTGTTGACTTGTCTAGAACTTTACTGACAGAGGATACAGTATGGGTGTGTGTGGGACTGACAGAGGATACAGTATGGGTGTGTGTGGGACTGATAGAGGATACAGTATGGGTGTGTGTGGACTGATAGAGGATACAGTATGGGTGTGTGGGACTGATAGAGGATACAGTATGGGTGTGTGTGGGACTGATAGAGGATACAGTATGGGTGTGTGTGGACTGATAAGATACAGTATGGTGTGTGGGACTGACAGAGGATACAGTATGGGTGTGTGTGGGACTGATAGAGGATACAGTATGGGTGTGTGTGGGACTGATAAAGGATACAGTATGGGTGTGTGGGGGACTGACAGAGGATACAGTATGGGTGTGTGTGGGACTGATAGAGGATACAGTATGGGTGTGTGTGGGACTGATAGAGGATACAGTATGGGTGTGTGTGGGACTGACAGAGGATACAGTATGGGTGTGTGTGGGACTGATAGAGGATACAGTATGGGTGTGTGTGGGACTGATAGAGGATACAGTATGGGTGTGTGTGGGACTGATAGAGGATACAGTATGGGTGTGTGTGGGAAAACAAATAGGTTACAGCACGAGGGATGAAAGCGGCATAAATTTCCATGATACATTATGGAAATATTCAAAAGATATTGTTCATCATATAGTTAATAATACAAGAAAAGTAACTGGTTAAGAAAGAGAGAGAGAGAGAGACACACACGTAGAAGGTTTACTATGCTAGATGAGCTAAGACTAATTGCATGTTCAGGAGGCATAGATGAACTGCTATAATAGAGACGTGGTTTAACCTGAAAGATAGAGAAATGCCTTCTTGAATGCCACAAACAAGGTTATAAATTATTTCACCCCATAGGGTCAACAGGAAGGTTGGTAGAGTGGTGATGTATGTCAGAGAAAATTTAAACCGTTTTATTAGACAAGATATAAAAGTGGAAGTGACGGACACAGAATCTATTTGGCTATAATTTCTCTAGGGACGTGAAGAGCTAATTTTGGGTGTTATTTAAGGGCCCCCCAATCCTTGATAGGGGACATGGTAAACTTCTGTGGGACGAAATTACTAGGACTTCTAGATACGAAAATAATGTATTAATTGGAAATTTAAACTTCAGCCACTTTGATTGGAGCAACACAGGAAATTTTGAGTCTAGTGACTTTCTTGGTACGATCCAGGATTGTTTTTAAAAACGGTTTGTGACAGAACCAACTACAGGAAATAACCCGCTTGATTTGGTTCTTGTTAACAACGAATCACTAATTAATAATTTTAAGGTTACTGATGAAATTGGGGAAAGTGATCACAAATCACTCAGTTTTAATATATCATGGCATTATCCTAATTACTACAATCAAGTCAAGGTCCCTGATTTTCACGCATCTGTTTTGTTGGGTCGAGGGATTATCAAGGTGGAGTCACCTGGTGTGACCTGACAAGTGATTATCCTGTGGGTCACTGGGCCAGCTAGCTAGTGGCTTACGCGACGGTCTGGAGTTTTGAGACACTCTGACCGCGGGTTCGAACCCCACCCGTTGTATGGTTTGTTTGCAATCGTGTCATTACGATTTCGTGAGTCCTGTGGGTCAGGTTGGTGGAGACGGTTGCCAATACACTTTTGGAATTGCTCTAGCAACATACTATATTGCAAATAGGAAAATTAGATCAAACGGAATTGACCCTAAAAAAGGGGTCCCCAAAGTCTTCAGCTCAGACACCATCAAGGATCAGAGTGTTCATCCACCCCCAAACATTTATTATATGAAAATAATTTAATAAATAATACTTTAATAGTACTACGAATAATAATAATAATAATAATAATAATAATAATAATAATAATAATAATAATAATAATAATAATAATAATAATAATAATTATATAATAATAATAAAAATAATAATAATTTCACAAGAAATAGGTAATACTATTTAAATTCTGAGAAAATATAAGATTTAACATATTCTTTTATACTGAAATTGTTAATATCATTAATTGGAAGACTGCAGCTGATGAACGTCAACAAGGACACTGATTGGTGAGTTTTAGTGGTAAGTTAGCAGGCTCCTCCAGGTTCAATGTGTTCCTCTGCTTAGTTACAACAGCATTTGCATGGCTAAAACCACCTTTTGACCCCCGGCCACTTATCGACCCCTATCGATATTCTCATAAACCTTTGGGGGTCAATATAGACCACTTTGAGGAACCCTGCCCTAAATAAATAAACAGTAGATAAAAAACTTCTCATAGGTCAAAAGAGACGTTCTATAGACGAATCAAAAAAGGGGAAACAATTAAAGAATTAATTTATGCAATGAAAGAGAGAAATCATAGAAAGAATAAGAAAAAAAAAAAGAGATTATGAAATAAAGTTGCAAGGTAATAATCGAAGATCAACCACATAAGGTTTCGCTCAGGTATATATGAGTAAGAAACCATAGCACGGGTGGGGATTGAACTCGTGGCGAGTGAGTCGTAAAACCTGTAATCGTGTCATTACAATTTCGTGAGTCATATAGGAGTAAGAATAAGGAGAAGACAGACCCACTTGAAAGTTGCTCAAGTTAGTGACAAAGCAATGTGTACAATCTTTAACACTTATTTCCTCTCAATTTTTTTTATGCACGAAGATGCTAGCAAAATTCCAGAAATAATAATTTATATAGTTCAGGACAAAAATAAGTTACATGCGATCAAAGTCACTAGTGACATAGTTCTCAGACAAATAGATTAAAGCCAAACGAATCTCTGGGCTCTGATGAACTGATTTCAAGTGTTATAAAGCAATATAATCATATTGCCAGATAAGTGGAAAATGGCTATTGTGATACTTATTTGCAAAACAGGAAACAGGTCGTTAGCTTCAAAATAGACCAAATAGCCTAACCTCCATTGTGGAAAAATTATGGAATCAATAATTGCATATTCGCTGCCTGGCCACTGTGGTGAGCGGGTGTGCTGGCTGGTTTTCCCTGGTAGCCAGTGTTGACAACTTTATTTTCTCCAATATGGCGGAGACGTACAGAAGGAGAGTGCACACTGTGTACATAGAGGTGCTTGTTGGCGCTATTTATCCGTCAAATGCTGAAGTTCTCTTGCCAGCCATTATCAGAGACACTTATGGAATTCCCACAGCAGACATTTATGGGATTTCATTAAATGGAGCTACATGAGTGTTTGTGAAGTTCTTGACAAGTGGTGCCTACGAGAGGTTGTTGATGTCTACCAGGAGAAGCGCATGGTCGTTTCAGAGGTTTGGAGGTGCGATTAAGGGATGTATCGGCAACTTTACGTGTATACGTATTCGGAATATCCCTTTTGAAGCGGATGCGTTGATATGAGAGATGTTTTAAGGCATATGGAGTGATCCACACGGCGAATGTTGGCAGGTGGGCGCAGGGTACCTACGCTGGAATGCCTGAGGGTCTTACAGTTTGAAGATGTCTTTGAGGAGGCCAATCCTCGTACGTCCTGATGCCAGAATTTAGGACGCAAGTTTACGTGATGTACGTGGGGCAAGTAAGGACGTGTCGGCTCTGTGGTCAGCCGGGGCATATTGCAGCAGCATGTGAGAGACGTGGACCATGACCCCAGCAACAATGTGGGGTAGGGGGGAGGAGCATGGTGCGGGGGGCCCTTCAGGTGTGGCCCAGGAGGCGCATGGGTCATCTTCATGGATGGTGGAGATAGAAGGTGGAGTGACGTCGTAGATGAAGAGGAGGCGGTGGTGGTCTCCTTGCCACCTGTGACGCAACCGGTGATGGTGGAAGACAGCAAGATAGCTGCCATGCAGGAGGAGGTGGACGATTTGGTGGAGTTGACAGGGCCTATGATGGAGGACCTGAGGATGATGCTTGACAGTCCGCCTTCTGTGGAAGAGGAGTCCGTGGTGAAGGACTACACAGAGGTAACAGCAAGCCCGGGTGAAGTGCTTAGTGATGATGTGAGTAAGGGTGCTTGTGGTGGCAGTGAGGAGTCAGTATGAGTGTGTGTGGTTGAGGCTGTGGTTCATAGGGAGGAAAATGATGTGAATGAGGTGTCTGAAGAGGTCATGGAGGTGGCAGGGAATCTCGCAAGAGATCAAGTGGCTCGGTGGAGGATGACGTGTTGACACCGGGTCTGAGGACAGGTAAGAAATGTTCGTGGATGTGGTCAGGGGAGGGGAGTCAAGGGTAAGGTCTTGCACAAGGAGGGAGTAGG
>WNWK01032074.1:0-22188 GCA_009830355.1 Cherax destructor
TATATATATATATATATATATATATATATATATATATATATATATATATATATATATATATATATATATATATATATATATATATATATATATATATATATATATATGTCGTGCCGATTAGGTAAAACTGGTCAATTAGCAAGAACTCATCAAAAATTAAGTCCTTTCTAAAATTTTTCTTATACGTTTAAAGATATATTTTTTTCATTTATGTTAATGTAAGAATTTATAATATTGTACCAAGAGAAACTTTGAAAACCTACCTAACCTTATTACAACAAGCGCAATTTAATTTAGCCTAACCCAACTAAATATATTTTAGTTACGTTAACATTAATTTATTAATAAACAAACACAATGAAATATATTTTTTCGTTATGTTCAGAATGATTTTGGCGAAATTATTGCATACACAAATTTTCACTTGTCTTATATGGCAAGGTGAGCGTTGCTATTTAAGCCAAAATAGCAAGTTCTGCCTATTCGGCACGACATATATATATATATATATATATATATATATATATATATATATATATATATATATATATAATATAATATATAAAATATATATATATATATTATATATATATATATATATATATATATATATATATATATGCTATTTTGGCTTGGAATTTCTATTTTTCACAGTGGTTGTGTGAGGGAAAAGCCGGTAGTAATTAGGGATATGGTTGTTCGGAGAGCCAGGAACCATTAGCATGTTAAGTAAAAGGACACAAATGCAAGTAATGAGACATTTTATTGTGGCAACGTTTCGCTCTCCAGGAGCTTTTTCAGCCGTTACAAGCGATACATGGACACACAGGGTATATATATACTCTCAAAGTGAGGTGTAATACTAGTGGTGGTAGGAGTAGTAGTGATATAAGTTGCAGTAGTAGTAGTAATACAATAAGATAGAACAATCAACTTGCACATGAGTAAAAGGTGATAAAAACAATTACTTGGGTAGTATTAAAACAGGTTCGACAAATATTTCTGTAGGAGGTTGGAAAGAGAAGGCCTGTAGCAGTGTTCCACATCTGCGATGCGCTGTGTGGTATTAGCAGAGAGGCTATGTGATGGTAGGGTTTACTGTTTTCAGGAGGATTCTTGCTAAGACTTCAGAGATGGTGAAGCTGCCTTTATTTTGTTTAATTGTGTTAGAAACAGCGATAAGTGCTGATTCAAGGCACTTGCGTCTTCGGAAATCAATTTCTTTGATTACTAATCGGGCGTCTTTGAATTTCACGAGATGATTGGTGGAATTTCGGTGTTGTACGCAGGCGTTGTTCAGGTTATCGTTCCTACATGCATTAATGTGTTCTTTGAGGCGTGTTTCCAGGTTTCTTGCCGTTTCTCCTACATAAATCCTGTCGCAGCCTCCACAGGGTATAGTGTAAACCCCCGCGTTGACTGGTTCATGGTGCTTGGATTATGTCCTGGTTAGATCCTTTATAGAAAGGCTGGAAGCGATGGCGACTCTGGTGTTAGATTTAGCAAGTACTTTAGAAATGTTCGATGCAACAGCCATAAGGTAGTCATTGCAGTGATGTATAACCCGCCACAGAACTGCAGGAGGCCAAGAGAAGAATATGAAGAGAGCAACAGAGCAATGGTAGACACACTAGCTGAGGTGGCCAGAACAACTCACACGGGTAGAGCAAAGTTACTAGTTATGGGCGATTTCAATCACAAGGAGATTGATTGGGAAAACCTGGAGCCACATGGGGTCCCGAAAGATGGAGAGCCAAGATGATGGTTGTGGTACTGGAAAACCTCATGCATCAACATGGTAGGGACACTACAAGAGAAAGGGGAGGAAGAACCAGCAAGACTGGATCTCGTGTTCACCCTGAGAAGCTCGGACTTAGTACATAGTAGAGTTACAAGTGGAGAGGGTAACAGGAGTAGGATGGGAAAACCCAAACTGTAAAAGGGGGTACTACACAGTTATGAGGAACTTCCTGCAGAGGTTCAGTGGGAAAGAGAATTGGTAGGAAAGTCAGTAAACGAAATGATGGACTACATAAAAAAATGCAAGGAGGCAGAGGAAAGGTTTGTTCCCAAGGGCAACAGAAATAATGGGAAGACCAGAACGAGCCCTTGGTTTACCCAAAAGTGTAGAGAGGTAAAAACTAAGTGCACTAGAGAATGGAAAAAGTACAGAAGACAAAGGACCCAGGAAAATAAAGGGATTAGTCGAAGAGCCAGAAACGAGTATGCACAGATAAGAAGGGAGGCCCAGCGACAGTACGAAAACGACATAGCATCAAAAGTCAAGTCTGACCCGAAACTGCTGTATAGCCACATTAGGAGGAAGACAACAGTCAAGGACCAGGTGATCAGGCTGAGGAAAGAAGGTGGGGAACTCACAAGAAACGACCAAGAGGTATGTGAGGAGCTCAACACGAGATTTAAGGAAGTATTTACACTGGAGACAGGAAGGACTCTAGAAAGTCAGAAAAGAGCGGGACAACAAGGAATATGCCAACAAGTGCAACACGTATCTCTATCATTCAAGATATTATTTATCTTGCCTTGGTAATCAGTTTTAGTAAAAATTACTATAGCAATTATATTGTTTGTCTGATTTAGCAGGATACAAATTTTCATTAACTTCATTTTTTTTTTAAATCTCCGAGGGAAATTGCGAATATTTTGTTTTGCCGTCCACTTACTTATATTAATTTCATCAATAGTAAATCGGTAGATTGTTTTCTACTTCCAAAACCTAGACTAAAACCTAGAGCAGCAGTTGTGTTCCTTTCTAATGCTTCTTTTGCTAAGTTAATTACAAAATTGTTATTAATATATTTAGTTAGCTCATTACGCTCTTGTGAGATTCTTGTAATAATGATCTAAGAGCCTTTGTTTCTATTCCAGTGGTAAAGCCTTTGTTGCTATTCCAGTGGTAGAGCCTGAATAAAGCAATAATTTTATTTGGATATCAGTATTATATACACCTCCTTGTCTTCAGTTTTAGTAATTTCAACTGGGCAAGGGTCTATGGCTCTGTTTATTCATGTGAGACTTTTTAATCACCCTATTGATCTCCCGAAGGCCAAGAAACTTAATTCAACCAAATCCATGGTTGAAAGGGATTGTATCACTTAGATTAATATATAATAAACGAAATTTGTGGGGAATAAAAGATGTGATGACAAAATACCCCTTTGCTGATCTGCCTTGTATGGACCAGTAGGCCTTCTGCAGTGTTCCTCCATTCTTATGTTCTTATGCTGAACATGCCACTCATAAATTTGACCTAACTTGTGACCTGACTCAAAAACTGCACGAGAATTTTTACCATTCCTTGATAACGAGAGAAATCACGAAAGTGTTTGGAGTATTGATATTTGTCACTTGTTTACATTGTTTACTAAGATATCACTTGTTTATGCACCTAAGGAGGAGAGGGGTACAGAGGAAAGAGATAGATTTTGAAAGATGTTAAACGAGTGTTTAGGGAGATTTGACTTACGAGAGAAAGTAATTATAGAAAAAACTGTTATAGAGGGCGTAGTGGTGTAAGT
This sequence comes from Cherax destructor, assembly GCA_009830355.1. Classification (NCBI taxonomy): domain Eukaryota; kingdom Metazoa; phylum Arthropoda; class Malacostraca; order Decapoda; family Parastacidae; genus Cherax; species Cherax destructor. The sequence goes on from WNWK01032074.1 coordinate 3,540, forward strand.
TTGGGTACCTGGAGTAAATGATATGGGGACTTTTAGTTGGACTTTGAATATAAATACGTTTGGTAATAGGTAATAAGTATTTTAAGAAAAAAAAGAGGTTAAATAAGAACACTAGATATGATATAGGACATAATGACACCAGTTTGCAAGATATTGAGAAACTTATCATTATTAAGTAGTAGCTACAGTGAGAGGAACAGGTAGATAAGACATACAAGGAGAATGTCATCAGTGAATATGAGATAAGTGAACATTAGTGAAAAATATAAGGTATTGGTGGGAGGAAGATGGGCTAGTGAGAGTATGGGTAATGAGGAGGTCGAAAAGGTATTGAGGTGGACTTAAGAATGAAGTCTCAGCGAGTGTAGCAGAAGTTTGTGGATATAGAAGGTTGCGTGCAGGAGAGAAGAAGAGCAACTGGTGAACTGACGAGGTAAACAGAGTAGTAAGACATTTTAACAAAGTAGAAGTGATTTCAGGAGGGTGGAGTGTATGAAAATAAAACAAAGGCGGTAAAGAGTGACATGAGTGTTAAAGGAGAATAAATAAAAGAGAAAGTGTGGTTTTGTCGACAAATTTTGCTGAAAATAAGATACAATTTTGAAGTGATATTAATAAATTGGATGTATTGAGAATATGACGGGAATATTTTGAGGAGCTGATAATTGTTGATGAAGAGAAGGAGGAAGTGTTTACATGCATGAACATGAAGGAGAACACATAACATTTAACACTGTCATGATGTGATGAATAATAGTGTATACAAGAGCATCAATTTGTTGTTTTTTCCCTATACTTTGAATTTAAATTCTTAAAAAAAATGGCAATGAGTTATTTTGTTTAAACTCAACAGCAAGTTTTATGGATCGATCTAGACTATTTAATTCAAGCGGGATTGGTTTATATCAATATTCTTGGGTATTAGGCATAGGACGTCATCAATATATTTGTACCATTTAGCTTCAACTGGAAGAATTCTGTGAAGCAGTATGGTATAAAAAAAATTGTACAAATTGCTAGGGACTGGTGAGATGATTTCCCATTGCCTTATTAAATTTCTGAGCATAAAACCCGCCATTAAAGACAAACATTGCCTAAACATTGCCGAGTTTAATAAACTCAAAGACAGATGACACAGGCAATGGTAAAGCATAATAACAGTGATCTTCAGAGAGGAAACTTAATAAGTCATCAGCTGTGACTTTTGTCAACAACGAAGTGACATAAAAACTAACCATATATTTAAGTCAGTCATGATACCTAATTTGTCAACCAGATCAATAATATTCTTAACATTAAAGTTGGAAACTTTCTCTACTATCTGTTCAATATATCTTATTATAGCTATTTTAGATCATTTATAGCAACTGAGCAAATGGGGTTAATTATGGGCCTGGCTGGATTACCTGGTTTAAGTATATTGATTAATTAATACATATATAATGAAGGTTAGTTATATGTATTTATATTGGTATATGAATTAAGTTAGAAGACAGAATATTAAAGTAGGAGGTGTTTTGGGTGGGTGAAAAATGTTTAATAAATATATAATGAGTTATCTCGGTTGTTGACACAAACAATAGATCCAACAAGACTAGAAAATAGGCGCTGGACCTCATCTTTACTAACAATGATGATCTGATACGGAATATAACCGTATTAAAGACAATACACTCAGATCACAACATAACAGAGGTACAGACATGTATGCACAGGGCTGCTGACCAGCAAAATGTGATCATTTATGAGGGTGTCTTTACAAAATTCAACTTCAGTAAAAAAAACATACAGTGGAACAAGTCAACCAAGTCCTAAATGAAACAAGCTGAGAAAATATCCTAAACAACACAGATCCGAACCTTTGCTTAGAAAGAATTAACTCTGTGGCACTTGAGATCTGCTCAAGGCTCATTCCTTTAAGCAAAAGAGATGTAAACTTGAAAAAGAGAGACGCTCCCTATAAAGGCAAAAGCGAAGAATCATAGAACTGCTGAGAGGGGCCAGTATATCTGAAATACGAAGGGAGGCACTGGTCAGATAAATAGCAAATATCGAACTTAAGCTTAAGGAATCTTACAGGAGACAAGAATCTCAGGAAGAACATAAAGCAATAAATAAAATGGAAAGAAATTCAAAATACTTATTTTCTTATGTCAAATTTAAGGCGAAAACAACATCCAGTATTGGATCCCTTCTTAGATGAGATGGGACTTAATGTCTGGGTTCGATTCCCAGTGCGGGTAGAAATATTGGGTTGTCTCTGTTCACCCATCAGTAAAATTGGTACCTGGGAGTTAGTCGACTGGTGTGGGTCGCATCATGGGACAAGGACCTAATTTGCCCAAAATGCTCTGCATAACAAGGGGATTTCTATATAGTAGTATGTCATTGATGTCAGCTAGGACTGTATACCTTGTACATGTACTTGTAGTAAATAAAGATATTATTATTATTCTTATTCTTATTATTATTATTCTTATTATTATTATTCTTATTATTATTATTATTATTATTATTATTATTATTATTATTATTATTATTATTATTATTATTATTATTATTAGTATTATTATTAGTATTATCATTATTATTATTATTATTATTATTATTATTATTATTATTATTATTATTATTATCATCATTATTATTATTATCATTATCATTATTATTATTATTATTATTATTATTATTATTAATATTATTAGTATTATTATTATTATTATTATTATTAGTATTAAAGAAATGAGTGAGATACTAAAGTCCCAATACGAATCAGTGTTTAGTAAGCCGTTAACCAGACTAAGGGTCGGCAATCTAAATTAATTTTTTATGACCGAGACTCAAAATTCGGTTAATTAAAAAATCTCTGATGTTATCCTAACACCACAAGACTTCGAAAGGGCAATACGTGACATGCCCATGCACTCTGCCCCAGGCCCTGATTCGTGGAACTCTGTGTTCATCAAGAAGCCCTTGTCACATGGATTCAGCATTCTACGGAGAGGGAGCATGGACACTGGGGTCATCCCAGACACTGAAGACAACAGACATAGCCCCACTCTACAAAGGTGGCAGTAAAACAATTGCAAATAACTACAGATAGCAATAACGTCATATATCATAAAAAAATCCTTGAAAGAGTTCAAAGAAGCGAAATCACCACCCTCCTAGATACCATCAGTTACACAACCCAGGGCAACACGGATTTAGAGCAGGTCGCTCCTGTCTGTCCCAGCTACTGGACCACTATGACAAGGTCCTGGATGCTGTAGAGAATAAACAAAATGCAGATGTAGTAAACAGACTTTGCGAAAGCCTTCGACAAGTATGACCATGGTGTAATAACACACAAAATGTGTGATAAAGGAATAACAGGAAAAGTTGGTAGATGAATCTATAACTTCCTAACAAATAGAACACAAAGAGTAATAGTAAACAGAGTGAAGTCTGAGGCCGCAACAGTAAAAAGCTCTGTTCAGCAAGGCATAGTACTCGCTCCCATTCTGTTCCTCAGACATAGACAGAGATGTAAGCCACAGCACCGTGTCTTCCTTTGTGGATGACACCTGAATTTGTATGACAGTGTCATCCATCGACGACACTGCAAGACTCCAGGTGGACATCAACCTAATCTTTAAATCTGCCGCAGAAAACAATATGAAGTTCAATAAAGAGAAATATCAACTACTCAAATATGGAAAACTTGAGAAAATTAAAACTGTATCAGAGTATAAAACATATTCCAAATACACTCTAGATCGAGAAACTAATGTGAAGGACCTGGGAGCGATAATGTCAGAGGATCTCACTTTTAAAGACAACAATAACGTATCAACCACATCTGCTAAGAAAGTGATAGGATGGATAATGAAAAAATTTAAAACTAGGGATGCCATGCCTATGATAATTCTCTTCAAATCGCTTGTTCTCTCTAGGCTGGAATACTGCTGTACACTAACAGCCCCCTTTAAGGCATTCGAAATTGATGACTTGGAGAGTGTACAGAGAACCTTCACGGCACACATTAGTACGATAAAGCACATAAATTAATGAGAATGGTTGAAATCCCTTGATTTGTATTCTCTGGAATGCAGGCGAGAAAAATACATGATAATATACACTTGGAAAATCCTAGTGAGATTGGTACCAAATTTGCTCACAAAAATCACTTCCTACAAAAACAAAAGACTCGGCAGGAGATGCAACATTCCCCCAATGAAAAGCAGGGGCGCCACGAGTACACTGAGAGACAACACAGTAAGTGTCAGGGGCCCAAGACTGTTCAACTGCCTCCCAGCATACATAAGGGGATTACCAACAGACCCCTGGCTGTCTTCAAGAAGGCGCAGGACTGGAACCTAAAGTCAGTACCTGACCTGCCGGGCTGTGGCTCGTACGTCAGTCTACGTGCAGCCACCAGTAACAGCTTGGTTGATCAGGCCCTGTTCCACAACGAGGCCTGGTTACAGACCGGGCCGCGGAGGCGTTGATTCCCGGAACCTCTCCAGGTATACTCCACGTAAGTTTTAAAACAAATTAGGTTGAAGAAATATCACCATTTTGCGGACGTAATGTAATATGATATGATGTGATATGATATTGAATAATACCATAAGTGATTCTTATGGATAATTGTGTAATAAAAATGATATGAAGGAAAGTAGAAAATTGTAGATTTAATGAATAAAATTATCTCAGTTCGAGGTGTGATAATACACTCGAGATGTATTGTAAAAAACAACAACAGAATTTTAACTGTTTATTGCATAAAATAAAATATTACAGTAAGATATGAAACATAAAAGCCTCACCTAGATTTCAGAGCTCATTTTGGTTCTCCATAATTCAGAATTACAGACTGAGAGTCCTGCACCTAAGAGAGGCTCTCCCTTCCGCTCTCACCATGTCTCTTACAACTCTCTCTCATACTTCTCTCTCACACATCTCTCACACCTCTCTCTCACACTTCTCTCTCACACTTCTCTCACACCTCTCTCTCACACTTCTCTCTCACACTTCTCTCACACCTCTCTCTCACACCTCTCTCTCACACCTATCTCTCACACCTCTCTCACATCTCTCTCTCACAACTCTCACAACTCTCTCTCACAACTCTCTCACAACTCTCTCTCACAACTCTTCTCACCTCTCACAACTCTCTCACAACTCTCTCTCACACCTCTCACAACTCTCTCACAACTCTCTCTCACACCCATAAAGTGAAACGCATTATCTGACAGCACACTGCGGCTGTATACAAAAGATGGGTATTTCAGTGTTATGTGGGATTTACAAATTACAGTGGTCCCTCGGTTTTCGCCGAAAATTCGTTCCAGAATGCTGCTCAAGTGCCATTACCGAACGAATTTACTTCCTTAAGAAATAATGTCGGTATGTTACACCTAGAATTAGTTTTTCTTGACCTAGAAATTCTACCCAAACATATTCTGTTACTAATCCATTTTTATACCTGTTTTATGCAACAATTTATAGGTTAGTCTATTTCAGACCCCCCAAAAATACACTTGCAACAGCACTTAAGAAAATACACTTACATAAATGTTCGAGTTTGGAGATGCACGAAAACCGAGGGACCACATTAGAATAAGAGATGAAAACATGATCTATTATACAAAGAATACATTAGGATGTATTGAAATAAATTATTACATTTGGATGAGTAACTGTAGAATGTCGATCCGAGGAACTGGAAATAAAAACTTGAATTACGAGAGATGAAGAAAAAAAAATTTAGGTTAATTGTCCTATAGAAGACAAGACTTATTCCGAGGAAGTGAATCCATATTTGTTTATCAAATAGATTATTGAACTCTTGCAATATTCCGTTATCAACCAAATAAAAGGTTAGCAAGTTAGTTACATTTAATATTGTATTGAAATATTTGTAAAAAAATAAAAAAAATGTATGGAAAATATGAAATAAATTATGGAAAATTATATTTTATGAATTATTTTTATTTCATTATTAACACATGCGCCGTCTCCCACCAAGGCAGGGTGGCCCGAGAAACAAAATCTTTCATCATCATTCACTCCATCACTGTCTTGCCAAAGGGGTGCTTTACACTACAGTTATAAAACTGCAACATTAACACCCCTCCTTCAGAGTGCAGACACTGTACTTCCCATCTCCAGGACTCAAGTCCGGCCTGCCGGTTTCCCTGAATCCCTTCATAAATGTTACTTTGCTTCCACTCCAACAGCCCGTCAAGTATTAAAAACCATTTGTCTCCATTCACTCCTATCAAATACGCTCATGCATGCTTGCTGGAAGTCCAAGCCCCTCGCACACAAAACCTCCTTTACCCCCTCCCTCCAACCTTTCCTAGGCAGACCCCTACCCCACCTTCCCTCCACTACACATTTATACACTCTCGAAGTCATTCTGTTTCGTTCCATTCTCTCTACATGTCCGAACCACCTCAACAACCCCTCCTCAGCCCTCTGGATAATAGTTTTGGTAATCCCGCACCTCCTCCTAATTTCCAAACTACGAATTCTCTGCATTATTTTCACACCACACATTGCCCTCAGACACGACATCACCACTGCCTCCAGCCTTCTCCTTGTTGCAACATTCATCACCCATGCTTCACACCCATACAAGAATGTTGGTATAACTATACTCTCATACATTTCCTTCTTTGCTTCCATGGACAAAGTTCTTTCTCTCCACAGACTCCTCAGTGCACCACTCACCTTTTTCCCTTCATCAATTCTATAATTCACCTCATCTTTCAAATACCCATCTGCTGACACATCCACTCCAACATATCTGAAAAAATCACCTCCTCCATACTCTCTCCCTCCAATCTTATATCCAGTCTTTTGTCACCTATTTTTAATTTGTTATTCTCATCACTCTTTCCTATATTCACTTTTAATTTTCTTCATTACATACCCTACCAAACTCATCCACCAACCTCTGCAACTTCTCTTCAGAATATCCCAAAAGCACAATGTCATCAGCAAAGAGCAACACTGACAACTCCCACTTTGTGTTAGATTCTTTATCTTTTAACCCCTCACCTCTTGCCAACACCAGAGCATTCATTTCTCTTTCAACTCCATCTATAAATATATTGAACAACCATGGTGACATCACACATCCTGTCTAAGGCCTACTTTACTGGGAAATAATCTCCCTCTCTCTTACATACTCTAACCTGAGCTTCATTATCCTTGTAAAGACTTTTCATTGCTTTCAGTAACCTACCTCCTATTAAATACATTTGCAACATCTGCCACATTGCTCCCCTATTCACCTTTTCATAAGCCTTTTCCAAATCCATAAATGCCAAAAAACCTCTTCACCCTTATCTAAGTACTGTTCACCTATATGTTTCACTGTAAACACTTGGTCTACACACCCCCTACCTTTCCTAAAGCCCCCTTGTTCATCTGTTATCCTACTCTCCATCTTACTCTTAATTCTTTCAATAATAACTCTACCATACACTTTACCAGGTATACTCAACAGACTTATTCCCCTATAGTTTTCGGTACTTTCCTTCCTCGCCTCCCAACCTTTTTCCTCGGTACCTTCCTCGCCTCCCAACCTTGTTCCTCGGTACCTTCCTTCCTCGCCTCCCAACCTTGTTCCTCGGTACCTTCCTTCCTCGCCTCCCAACCTCGGTACTCTTTTTTGTCCCCTTTGTTTTTATACAAAGGAACTATACACGCTCTCTGCAAATCCCTAGGTACCTTACCCTCTTCCATACATTTATTAAATAAAAGCACCAACCACTCCAAAACTATATCCTCACCTATTTTTAAACATAAGAACATAAGAAAGGAGGAACACTGCAGCAGGCCTGTTGGCCCATACTAGGCAGGTCTTTCACAATCCGTCCCACTAACAGAACACTTGCTCAGTCCAATTTTCAATGCTACCCAAGAAATAAGCTTTGACAATTCCATTCACTCATTTGCGAGTCCCACTCAAATCCAACCCCTCTCACTCATGAATTTATCCAACCTAAATTTGAAACTACCCAAGGTCCTATGTTTTTCCTCCTTGCCCTATACACGAAATCACAGCTTCTCTATCTTCATCAACATTTAACAATTCCTCAAAATATTCCCTCCATCTTCCCAATGCCTCTAACTCTCCATTTAATAACTCACCCCTCCTATTTTTAACAATCATATCCATTCGTTCCCTAGGCTTTCTCAACTTTATATCACACCAAAACGTTTTTATATTTTTAACAAAATTTGTTGATAACATCTCACCCACTCTCTCATTTGCTCTCCTTTTACTTTGCTTCACCACTCTCTTAACCTCTTTTTTCCTCTCCATATACTCCTTCCTCCTTACATCACTTCAATTTTGTGAAAAACCTCTCATATGCTAGTTTTTTCTCTCTTACTACTCTCTTTACATCATTCCAGCAATCGCTCTTCTTCCCTCCTGCACCCACTTTCATGTAACCACAAACTTCTGCTGAACACTCTTAGCACTATGTTCTTAAACCTACCCCATACATCTTCTACTCTATTGCCTACAGTCTCACTAGCTCATCTATCCTTCAATAGTTGTTTATATCTTTCCCTAACTGCCTCTTCCTTTAGTTTATATACCTTCACCTCTTTCTTACTTGGTGCTTCTATTTTCCTTGTATCCCATCTACCTTTTACTCTCACTGTAGCAATGCCTAAGCGTACGTAATATGGCAAATAGATTACTGGGATTTATATCAAGAAGTGTTAGCAACAGAAGTCCAGAGGTTATATTACAGCTTTATACATCATTAGTAAGGCCTCACCTAGATTACGCAGCTCAGTTCTGGTCTCCATATTACATAATGGACATAAATTCGTTAGAAAACATTCAGCGTAGAATGACTAAATTAATACATAGTATTAGAAATCTTCCTTACGAAGAAAGATTGAAGACCCTTAAATTACATTCACTTGTAAGACGTAGAATGAGGGAGACATGATCGAGGTATACAAGTGGAAAATGGGTATTAACAAAGGGGATATAAATAAGGTCTTGAGGGTATCTCTCCAAGAGAGAACCCGCAATAATGGATTCAAGTTAGATAAGTTTAGATTTAGAAAGGATATAGGAAAGTATTGGTTTGGAAATAGGGTAGTTGATGAGTGGAACAGTCTGCCTAGTAGGGTTATTGAAGCAAGGACCTTGGGTAGTTTTAAATTTAGGTTGGATAAATTCATGAGTGAAAGGGGTTGGATTTGAGTCTGAATTGCACATGAGTAAATAAAATTATCAAAGCTTATTTCTTGGGTAGCATTGAAAATTAGGTTGAACAAATATTCTGTTAGTGGGATGGAATGTGAAGGACCTGCCTAGAATGGGCCAACAGGCCTGCTGCAGTGTTCCTCCTTTCTTATGTTCTTATGTTCTTAAGTAAAAAGTGGTCTGATATATCTGTGGCCCGTCTATAAACATGTACATCCTGAAGTCTACGCAACAATCCATTATCTATCAATACGTAGTCTAACAATCCACTGTCATTACGCCCTGCATCATATTTTGTATACTTATTTATCCTCTTTTTCTTAAAATATGTGTTACCTATAACCAAACCTCATTCTATACAAAGTTTCATCAAAGGGCTCCCATTATCATTTGCACCTGGCACCCTAAACTTACCTACCACACCTCTAAATGCTTCTTCTCCTTCAGCATTTAGGTCCCGTACCACAATTACTCTCTCACTTGGTTCAAAGGTTCCTGCACACTCGCTTAACATCTCCCAAAATCTCTCTCTCTCCTCTACACTCCTCTCTTCTCCAGGTGCATACACACTTATTATGACCCACTTTTCGCATCCGACCCTTATTTTAATCCACATAATCCTTGAATTTATACATTTAAATTCCCTCTTCTCCTTCCATAACAGATCCTTCAACATTATTGCTACCAATTCCTAGGACTGTTAAAGAAAGTGGCTGCTCACGGCATTGGAGGAAAAGTGTTTTCATGGATCGAGTCATGGCTCACCAATAGGAAGCAGAGGGTGTGCATTAATGGGGTTAAATCTGAGTGGGGATCTGTAACAAGTAACGTTCCACAGGGATCGGTTTTGGGCCCGTTCTTGTTTATAATATATATAAATGACCTTGACGAGAGAATTACTAGTGATATGAGCAAATTCGCTGATGACACGAAGATAGGTAGGATAATCGATTCAGACGTAGATGTCACGGAACTTCAGGAGGATTTAGACAAACTCAATTCCTGGTCAGAAAAATGGCAGATGCAGTTCAATGTAGATAAATGCAAAGTTCTAAAGCTCGGGAATGTTCATAACCCTAGCATCTACCAGCTTAATAATGTTGAACTCAGCCGTACAGAATGCGAAAAGGATCTGGGGGTTATGGTAAGCAGCAACCTCAAACCAAGAACATAATCATTATCAGGGGATAATTCCTATATTCAAATCAGGGGATAAGTCCAGTCCATCAAATTACCGTCCAATAAGCCTCACGTCTATAGTAGGCAAATTATTAGAATCAATTATAGCTGATATTATCAGAAGTCACCTTGAAGAACATAATTTGATTAATGAATCTCAGCATGGGTTTACGAGAGGTCGTTCCTGCCTGACAAATTTACTGACGTTTTTCAATAAAACATTTGAGGCAGTAGACAGTGATAACATAAGAACATAAGAACATAAGAAAGAAGGAACACTGCAGCAGGCCTACTGGCCCATGCGAGGCAGGTCCAAATCTCCCACCGACTTAAGCCAATGCCCCAACCCATCCAGGTCAGGTTACATTCACTTAAGGAAGGAGCACGGCATCTGACCTAGTAGCACAAACTAGTCAGGTCCAACTCACACCCACCCGCACCCACTCATATATTTATCCAGCCTATTTTTAAAACTACACAACGTTTTAGCCTCTATAACTGTACTCGGGAGTTTGTTCCACTCATCGACAACTCTATTAATAAACCAATGCTTTCCTATATCCTTCCTGAATCTGAATTTATCCAACTTAAAGCCATTGCTGCGAGTCCTGTCAATACTAGATATTTTTAGCACGCTATTTACATCACCTTTATTTATTCCTGTTTTCCATTTATACACCTCAATCATATCCCCCTAATTCTACGCCTTTCTAGAGAGTGCAGATTCAGGGCCCTCAGTCTATCCTCATAGGGAAGATTTCTGATACATGGAATCAACTTAGTCATCCTCCTTTGTACGTTTTCCAGAGCATTTATATCCATTCTGTAATACGGTGACCAAAACTGTGCAGCATAATCTAGATGAGGCCTCACCAAGGATATATAGAGTTGAAGAACAACCTGAGGACTCCTATTATTTATACTTCTTGATATGAAGCCAAGGATTCTGTTCGCTTTATTGCGAACACTTATGCACTGCTGTCTTGGTTTTAGATTACTGCTAACCAGAACTCCTAAATCCTTTTCGCAATCAGTAGTATTAAGATCTATATTATTTAGTTTATATGTGGCATGGTTATTGTCCTGTCCAATATTTAGAACTTTGCATTTATCTATATTAAACTGCATCTGCCACTTCTCCGACCACTGCATCAGTCTATTCAAATCTTCCTGGAGTGCTCTAATGTCCTCATTTGAATGAATTGGACGGCCTATTTTGGTGTCATCGGCAAACTTGCTTATGTCGCTATTTATTCCCTCATCTATGTCGTTTATGTAGATTGTGAACAACAAGGTGGCAGCTCATGGTATAGGAGGTAAAGTTCTAGCATGGATAGAGGCATGGCTTACCAATAGAAAGCAGAGAGTTTCCATTAATGGGGTCAAATCTGAATGGGGATTTGTCACCAGTGGCGTTCCACAAGGATCAGTTTTGGGCCCATTGTTGTTCATAATTTACATAAATGACCTTGATGAAGGAATTGCAAGTGACATGAGTAAATTTGCTGATGATACAAAAATAGGCCGTATAATTCATTCTGAGGAGGATACCAATGAACTCCAGGAGGATTTGGATAAATTAATGTCTTGGTCTGAAAAGTTGCAGATGAAGTTCAATGTGGACAAGTGTAAGGTGCTAGTCGTTGGTAATGAAAATATCCCTCGAATTTATAAACTAGGTGAAGTTGAGCTTGATCATACAGAATGTGAAAAGACTTGGGAGTCATGGTAAGCAGAAATCTAAAGCCAAGACAACAGTGCCTAAGTGTGCGCAATAAGGCTAACAGATTACTAGGATTTATTTCAAGAAGTATAAGCAACAGAAGTCCAAAAGTTATTTTACAGCTCTATACATCACTAGTGAGACCTCATTTGGATTATGCAGCTCAGTTTTGGTCTCCTTACTACAGGATGGATATAGATTCATTGGAGAACATACAAAGAAGAATGACTAAAATGATTTACAGTATAAGAAATCTCCCGTATGAAGATAGACTTAGAGCATTGAATATCCACTCTCTGGAGAGACGTAGAATGAGGAGATATCATCGAGGTGTACAAGTGGATGATGGGCATAAACAAAGGAGATATTAATAAAATACTGAGGATATCGAACCAAGTAAGAACCAGAAATAACGGATTTAAATTGGATAAATTTAGATTTAGAAAGGACATAGGCAAGTACTGGTTTTCGAACAGAGTTGTAGATGCGTGGAACAATCTTCCGAGTAGGGTGATAGAGGCTAGGACCTTGGGTGGCTTTAAAAAGAGATTGGACAAATATATGAGTGGGAGGGGCTGGGTTTGATTAGTGTCGTGAGTACAGGAGTAAATTCTTAGGTAGTGGTTTTGATAAGGACCTGCCTTGTATGGGCCAGTAGGCCTTCTGCAGTGTTCCTCCATTCTTATGTTCTTCTTATGTTCTTATGACATGTATGCCAGGGATGGGGTTCACTTATCCAGGGCAGGTGTAGAATTTCTCTCTAGCTCAGTTGAGGATGTTGTTAGGGCTTTAAACTAGGATTAGTTACAGCTCTATACATCACTAGTGAGACCTCATTTGGATTATGCAGCTCAGTTTTGGTCTCCTTACTACAGGATGGATATAGATTCATTGGAGAACATACAAAGAAGAATGACTAAAATGATTTACAGTATAAGAAATCTCCCGTATGAAGATAGACTTAGAGCATTGAATCTCCACTCTCTGGAGAGACGTAGAATGAGGGGAGATATCATCGAGGTGTACAAGTGGATGATGGGCATAAACAAAGGAGATATTAATAAAATACTGAGGATATCGAACCAAGTAAGAACGAGAAATAACGGATTTAAATTGGATAAATTTAGATTTAAAAAGGACATAGGCAAGTACTGGTTTTCGAACAGAGTTGTAGATGCGTGGAACAATCTTCCGAGTAGGGTGATAGAGGCTAGGACCTTGGGTGGCTTTAAAATGAGATTGAACAAATATATGAGTGGGAGGGGCTGGGTTTGATTAGTGTCGTGAGTACAGGAGTAAATTCTTAGGTAGTGGTGGTTTTGATAAGGACCTGCCTTGTATGGGCCAGTAGGCCTTCTGCAGTGTTCCTCCATTCTTATGTTCTTATGTTCTTATGAGTGGGAGGGGCTGGGTTTGATTAGTGTCGTGAGTACAGGAGTAAATTCTTTGGTTATATTACAGCTTTATACAGGTTATATTACAGCTTTATACATCATTAGTAAGGCCTCACCTAGATTACGCAGCTCAGTTCTGGTCTCCATATTACAGAATGGACATAAATTCGTTAGAAAACATTCAGCGTAGAATGACTAAATTAATACATAGCATTAGAAATCTTCCTTACGAAGAAAGATTGAAGACCCTAAAATTACATTCACTTGTAAGACGTAGAATGGGGGGAAACATGATCGAGGTATACAAAGTGGAAAATGGGTATTAACAAAGGGGATATAAATAAGGTCTTGAGGATATCTCTCCAAGAGAGAACCCGCAATAATGGATTCAAGTTAGATAAGTTTAGATTTAGAAAGGATATAGGAAAGTATTGGTTTGGAAAGAGGGTAGTTGATGAGTGGAACAGTCTGCCTAGTAGGGTTATTGAAGCTAGGACCTTGGGTAGTTTCATAAGAACATAAGAACATAAGAAAGGAGGAACACTGCAGCAGGCCTGTTGGCCCATACTAGGCAGGTCCTTCACAATCCATCCACTAACAGAATAATTCCCCAACCTAATTTTCAATTCTACCCAAGAAATAAGCTTGAAGATTCTGTTAACTCAAGTCGAGTCCCACTCAAATCCAACCCCTCTCACTCATGAATTTATCCAACCTAAATTTGAAACTATCCAAGGTCATAGCTTCAATGACCCTACTAGGCAGACTGTTCCACTCATCAACTACCCTATTTCCAAACCAATATTTTCCTATATCCTTTCTAAATCTAAACTTATCCAGTTTGAATCCATTATTGCGGGTTCTCTCTTGGAGAGATATCCTCAAGACCTTATTTATATCCCCCTTATTAATACCCATCTTCCACCTATACACCTCGATCATGTCTCCCCTCATTCCTCGTCCTACAAGTGAATGTATGCAACACTTGGGTATCTTTATTGAGGAAACGTTTCGCCACACAGTGGCTTCATCAGTCCATACAAAGGAGAATCGTGAAGAACAGGAGGAGTGCGAGGCTGCCAGGCCCCCAATCTTGAGACGATGCTGTCAGTCCATCAATCTTGAATAGAATAACAGCATATGAGCAGAGGGATCTTATATACTGTAGACAGGAGAGGTGCAGCAGTTGTAGGAGGTGTCACATTTGTTCAATGATGGACTGACAACATCGTTTCAAATTTAGGTTGGATAAATTCATGAGTGAGAGGGGTTGGATTTGAGTGGGACTCGCGCATGAGTGGGTAGAATTGTCAAAGCTTATTTCTTGGGTAGCATTGAAGATTGGGTTGAGCAAATATTCTGTTAGTGGGACGGATTGTGAAGGACCTGCCTAGTATGGGCCAACAGGCCTGCTGCAGTGTTCCTCCTTTCTTATGTTCTTATGTTCTTATAGAGGTCATAGAACTTCAGGAAGATTTAGACAAACTTAATTCGTGGTCAGAAAAGTGGCAGATGCAGTTCAATGTAGATAAATGCAAGGTTCTGAAGCTCGGGAGTGTCCATAACCCAAGCACTTATAAGTTAAATAACGTAGAACTTAGCCATACAGATTGCGAGAAGGACTTGGGGTGATGGTAAGCAGCAACCTTAAACCAAGACAGCAATGCCTAAGCGTACGTAATAAGGCAAATAGATTACTGGGATTTTTATCAAGAAGTGTTAGCAACAGAAGTCCAGAGGTTATATTACAGCTTTATACATCATTAGTAAGGCCTCACCTAGATTACGCAGCTCAGTTCTGGTCTCCATATTACAGAATGGACATAAATTCGTTAGAAAACATTCAGCGTAGAATGACTAAATTAATACATAGCATTAGTAATCTTCCTTACGAAGAAAGATTGAAGACCCTAAAATTACATTCACTTGTAAGACGTAGAATGAGGGGAGACATGATCGAGGTATACAAGTGGAAAATGGGTATTAACAAAGGGGATATAAATAAGGTCTTGAGGATATAACGATCCCAAATGGATTAACAGGAGGCTAAAACATTTATTAGGGGAGAAAAGAGGAATTTATAGGCGCATCAAAAGAGGAGATGTTAACCTTATTGACCAATATGTTCAGTTGAAAAGAGAAGTAAAAGGGGATTAGAAAGGCTAAACGTGACTATGAGATTAAGGTTGCTAATGAATCAAAGACTAATCCAAAAGGGTTCTTTCAAGTGTACAGGACGAAGGTGAGGGAAAAGGTAGGACCTCTGAAAATTGGGAATGGACAGCTGACGGATAACGAACTGGAAATGTGTTCTCTATTTAATGACTATTTTTTGTCAGTCTTTACACAAGAAGACGTAAATGAGATTCCAGAAATTAACAATTATTCAGTTCCTGAAGAATTCAAATTAACTAATATTACTGTCACGAGGGACATGGTTATCAAACAGATAGATAAACTGAAGCAAAATAAGTCCCGGGACCCGACGAGTTGTTTTCCAGGGTACTTAAAGAATGCAAAATGGAACTTAGTCAGCCATTAACGAATGTGTTTAATACGTCCATCCTAACTGGTGTTGTGCCAGAGATGTGGAAGATAGCTAATGTAGTTCCTATATTCAAATCAGGGATAAGTCCATTCCATCAAATTACCGTCCAATAAGCCTCACGTCTATAGTAGGCAAATTATTAGAATCAATTATAGCTGATATTATCAGAAGTCACCTTGAAGAACATAATTTGATTAATGAACTCAGCATGGGTTTACGAGAGGTCGTTCCTGCCTGACAAATTTACTGACGTTTTTCAATAAAACATTTGAGGCAGTAGACAGTGATAAAGAATATGATATAGTTTACTTGGATTTCAGTAAGGCCTTCGATAGAGTACCTCACAAGAGACTCTTAAGAAAGGTGGCAGCTCATGGTATAGGAGGTAAAGTTCTAGCATGGATAGAGGCATGGCTTACCAATAGAAAGCAGAGAGTTTCCATTAATGGGGTCAAATCTGAATGGGGATTTGTCACTAGTGGCGTTCCACAAGGATCAGTTTTGGGCCCATTGTTGTTCATAATTTACATTAATGACCTTGATGAAGGAATTGCAAGTGACATGAGTAAATTTGCTGATGATACAAAAATAGGCCGTATAATTCATTCTGAGGAGGATAACAGTGAACTCCAGAGGATTTGGATAAATTAATGTCTTGGTCTGAAAAGTGGCAGATGAAGTTCAATGTGACAAGGTAAGGTGCTTGTCGTTGGTAATGAAAATATCCTCGAATTTATAAACTAGGTGAAGTTGAGCTTGATCATACAGAATGTGAAAAGACTTGGGAGTCATGGTAAGCAGAAATCTAAAGCCAAGACAACAGTGCCTAAGTGTGCGCAATAAGGCTAACAGATTACTAGATTTATTTCAAGAAGTATAAGCAACAGAAGTCCAAAAGTTATTTTACAGCTCTATACATCACTAGTGAGACCTCATTTGGATTATGCAGCTCAGTTTTGGTCTCCTTACTACAGGATGGATATAGATTCATTGGAGAACATACAAAGAAGAATGACTAAATGATTTACAGTATAAGAAATCTCCGTATGAAGATAGACTTAGAGCATTGAATCTCCACTCTCTGGAGAGACGTAGAATGAGGAGATATCATCGAGTGTACAAGTGGATGATGGGCATAAACAAAGGAGATATTAATAAAATACTGAGGATATCGAACCAAGTAAGAACGAGAAATAACGGATTTAAATTGATAAATTTAGATTTAGAAAGGACATAGGCAATTGGTTTTCAACAGAGTTGAAAATGCGTGGGAAAAATCTTCCGAGTGGTGAAAAAGGGAAAAACTTCCTAACATCCCTGTGACTCATCTGAGTCTTCAACTTTCAATTGTGAACCCTTTTTGAGACCCATCCCTGGAACATCGTATCTCTGTCAACCTCGTCGATTATTCTCAGAATTTTATATGTTGTTATCACGTACCTCCCCGTCACCCTGTCCTCCAATGTCGTCTGGTCGATTTCCTTTAAACCCCTTTCCCCCGTAAACATACCCCATATCTCTGGGATTAGTGTCGTTGTTTAAACCTTTTCACTTTTTTTAATTTTCTGACGTGTTTGGCCAGGGTGTGTTCCAAATTGGGCTGCATACCCAATATGGGCCTGACATACACAGTCTACAGAGTCCTTGGCCCGGAAAAAAATGGTATAAATAAGACACAATGGAAAAAAAAAACACATAAGTATAAGGGTCCATTATTAACGTTTCGCCCCCCGCAGTGGGCTTTATGAAATCCCAGACAGATCTACCTGGAAAATGAGCAACATGGAGAATATAGGCAAAAGTCAGGTGGAGAATGCTGGGTCAGGTGGAGAAAGCTGCATGTGACAGTCTTAAAAGTAGTGTGATAGTTAAAAACATTGTGTGGGTTTTTAAAAGGGCCTGCAGTGTACCATTCTTGGGGTTCTAGGTGGGATAGCGTTGAAGAAGTTTCTTGGCAAAAGGTTTTGGGTATGTTGTAAAACCTTGGGGCCCCGGGGTTTAAGTTGTTGGGTATACAGATGAGTGATGATTCTAGGGTTCTTCGGTATTTTAAGTAAAAGGACACAATATTGTCGGAATTTACCAATATTATTACATTCTTTTTGGTATTGCGTGTTGTCTTCCTGGGGGAGTCTTGGGTTTTGTAGTTGATTAAATGGTTGTGAAATTTCGGTGTTGAACAAGGGCATTTCTTGAGTCGTCGGGTCTGGGCCCGTGTACTTTGTTCTGAAAAGGGGTTTGTAGGTCTCGATCTCTTTCGCAGGGGAAAAATTTACGACTCCCCTTGATCTTCCTCTTCCAGCCAAAAGGGTTTCATCGACCTTGTTGGGAAATATGTGTGGGCTTTTAAAATTTTTTTTCGAAAAACCCAAATCCTTTTAGCAAACTTTTTGGGTTCCCATGGGATCGCCACTTGGCCGTCCTTGCGAAAATTTTGGAACATTTGGAAGCCGAGCGATTTTTCCCCCCAATTCCCACTTCGTCACCCGGTTTTGTTTGTTGACGACATTCTCATCATAACTCCCCGACGCTTCAACGTTTGCTTTCCCAAAACGAACTCAACCAGGTCGAGCCAT
>WNWK01032075.1:0-22188 GCA_009830355.1 Cherax destructor
CACCACTACCTCCAGACACCACTCCCCCAGACACCACTACCCCAGACACCACTACCCCCAGACACCACTACCCCCAGACACCACTACCTCCAGACACCACTACCCCCAGACACCACTACCCCCAGACACCACTACCCCCAGACACCACTACCTCCAGACACCACTACCCCCAGACACCACTACCCCCAGACACCACTACCCCCAGACACCACTACCCCCAGACACCACTACCCCCAGACACCACTACCCCCAGACACCACTACCTCCAGACACCACTACCCCCAGACACCACTACCCCAGACACCACTACCTCCAGACACCACTACCCCCAGACACCACTACCTCCAGACACCACTACCCCCAGACACCACTACCCCCAGACACCACTACCCCCAGACACCACTACCCCCAGACACCACTACCCCCAGACACCACTACCCCCAGACACCACTACCCCCAGACACCACATGGAAATTGACAGAAAGACAACACATTTGTTATCTTGATATCAGTTTATTGGGCGCCAAACAAATACATATACAGCTATACAATGGCAAATACAGATCTTTCAACATGATTACGGCTGCATGAATGCAAGGACATTGGCAAAAAATATGTGTTTTTGTTACTATTATGTTCATGTAACATTTACATAACAATATTGGTAAATATTGGACAAAAAAGACTCGTATATACTCCGGCATTTAGTAACTTTATTATTAGGAACTGATTCTGTTGGTGTTACGTGTGTTACAATGCATTGTATTACCTGTCATAAACAATGATACAATACTTGTGATTTTTACCAGCCATATTCTGTCTCCACACACCCAAACTCTTCTATTTTCTATAAAATACTACATTTATAATAACGAATAAATACTTTTAAAGTTCAATATCTAAATTTATTTTATTTTATCTTTATTTATTCTCTTCAATTTTTTCTATAAATTTACTAAATTATACATATCAGCTACGGATTTTTTATACATTATATCAATATTATATCAATATATATTGATAGATCACATAACGCACTTTTCACCCATACACCTGAAAATGCCAGGCCTATCTAACACCCTCCTCTCAGATGACATTAGTTTTAAGTTAATTTTAAGTCTGCCCAAAATGCCCTGCATACTAGGGGCTTTTGGCATGTACACCTCATGTAATCTCAATAACCAAATGTAATTCTTTGTATCATGTCCAAATAAAAATTATTATTATTATTATTATTATTATTATTATTATTATTATTATTATTATTTATCAGGTGAGTGACGTCACAGGCCTAGTAGTGGCAAAGGCGTCAGAGCGGCTGGTTCTTTCCGAAGGTCATTTTAGGCATCACACCAAGGTGTGAGTTTTTGGGTCCCCAAAACAGGGGCGGCTGTATGTCGGATTTCCACTACTAGGCCTGTGACGTCACTCACCTGATAAATCTTGTTCTGCCGATGATGTTTTCTAAGAGGAGGGTGTTAGGTATATGCCTGGCATTTTCAGGAGTAAGGGTGAAAATCACGTTATGTGATCTATCCATGTAGAACTTATGGTATTGTATTGTATTGTAAGGGATTCGCCGGTACTTCTGGCCCGGAAGTACCGGTGCCGGAAGTAGAGGTGTGAGCAAAGCTCACACCTCTACAACACACCCTCCTCACCTGCCTGCTCATTACCACCACCACCTTCTTACCACACAGAAGACCCGGGCCAAGACCCGTCCTGACAAGACCAGTCCTGACAAGACCAGTCCTGACAAGACCAGTCCTGACAACACTACCTGAACTCCTCTTATTGGATGGTACATTCATCCACGTGTTCATACATCAACTGGTGTCACTGATATAAACGTGACTATTCTGGGATTCTTGTTGTTCCTGTGTTACCTGATTAACTTGATTTACTTTTTTTGTATGTGTATTAAAGTATTATTTATTTATTCCATATCTCTATCCCGTTTAAGAAATTATTTATTTTTTCGAAATTTGTATTTTCCTGAGCAGGGGAGGAACCCCCCATCACTTTCCCTGACACTTGTTCCCTAAACGAGGGAGTGAACCTTTTGCAGTCCATTTGCATCATGTTGTCTCTACACTTTTAGGAAGACAGAAATTAAATGAATGATGGTGAATATATATATATATATATATATATATATATATATATATATATATATATATATATATATATATATATATATATATATATATTTTTTTTGGGAGGGTCACCGTTCGTCTGTGGTAGACGGCCGGTGTATTGAAATTATAAATATTTAGGAAAATTTTAGAACACCTAATTGAAACCTGAAAAAAAACTTATTAGTAGGTGGTGTATGTGGTGAGATCTGAGGACGTATATAATACGATTATACAGTAATATTCACAAACGTTGTTGACGACACTTGGACGACTCAACATTAAAAAGACAAATCCGACAACAAATTGTCAATTAGTTTGTGGTAATAAGATATAAAAACACATTTTTTTCCGGAGTGCGCGCGTGTGTGTACTCACCTGTTTACTCACCTATTTGTGGTTGCAGGGGTTGAGACATAGCTCCTGGCCCCAACTCTTCACTGATCGCCACTAGGTCCTCTCTAGCCCTGCTCCATGAGTGAAGCTCATAGAGCAGTATATAGTTCCACAAAGATATACTGTTTGCTACCTGAGAGGATTACATGGGCCATGTAATCCTCTCAGGACAATCAGTGAATCTTTAAGCTAAATAAAGTAACCTCAGAACAGCACAGCTTCTTAGTATTATATATGTGCATTTGCATATATATAAAGAAACATATTTTTGTGCTGTTTTTGTGCTCCTGATGAATGCGATCTGTTTTGTGTTGACTAACAACAATGATGGTTCTGTTTTGTGTTGACTGGCAACAATGATGGTTCTGTTTTGTGTTGACTAACAACAATGATGGTTCTGTTTTGTGTTGACTGGCAACAATGATGGTTCTGTTTTGTGTTGACTGGCAACAATGATGGTTCTGTTTTGTGTTGACTGGCAACAGTGATGGTTCTGTTTTGTGTTGACTGGTGTGAGGGAAAAGTAGTGTAAATAGGGGTTAAGGTTGTTCAGTCAGATGGGAGTATTATTAACGAGTTACAGCCAGCACTGCCATCTAGCGGGCTGGGGCAAAACTCTTGTTCCCGGTTGTCTGTTGGGGGTTTTACTTTCTACTCCTGGTAGCATTACTCTTACCTGGTGTCGGTTGGGGAGAGGAAAGGCACTTCACCTTCACTTTTCTCCGGATCAGCTCTGCTCCTGGACTGGTTCTCCTGGACTGGTTCTCCAGAACAGACGCTGGACTTGTGAGCAAGATTCCCTTGGACTTAACGGGGAAATCGCAACAACTTCTCTACCTCAAGTTCTTGACTTGCAGGTGTTAGAGGGTGTTGTGTTGATCTCACCGCTTTTTGGACATTTACAGAGTGGTACTTCAAATTAGTGGTCCTAGGAGACTTACCATCTACTCCGGAGACTAACATCTACTCGGAGAAGACCACCATCATTTCTCCAACCTCCGGTCATTGAATACTCCTGACTCACCAACACACCACAACCACAACGGCCATTTTTTTTTAATTTTAAGTAAAATCCAGAAAAAAACCTATCTTTATTCAATATCCTTAGTTTTTTATTATTTATTTATTTTTCCATTAATTTTTTGTTCAGGTGGAAGGCATTTCCCTGACAACTGGCAACATTGATGGTTGTGTTTTGTGTTGACTGGCAACTGTGATGGTTCTGTTTTGTGTTGACTGGCAACATTGATGGTTCTGCTTAGTGTTGACTGGCAGCATTGATGGTTCTGATGGTTCAACGATGTAATGAGATTGTCTGACGGATTACAATATTTGCATAAACATTCTCGGGTAATCACTCACTCTAATCTAAAAATCATTAAAATTTACCTATTATCGAAACAATGAAAATCATTAAATGGTTTAATATCTTTCTTTGCATTTCTAAAAGGAATATAAACACTGAAATATGAATAATTTTTAAGTAAAATATACGGTGTCCAGATCTGAGCAAAAGTTGCCATCGCCCTTAACCGATAATAAAGCAGATTTAAACAAGCTGCTGTGACGAATTCTCAAATGTTTACCAATTCAAACATAATTAGAGCATAAATGTGAAAAAAGTGAAGCTTATTAAATAAAAATACTCAACATTTATGGTAATATTCACTTCATATCTTTCTCGATTCACAGGTGATCGGTGACTCACTTGGCTGCCATCTTGTTTTCTCTGAGTCCTTCACGGTAACAGAATGCTACCTACAACACTATTAATCTACACACCTAAAAGAATCGAATTCAGCTTAAAACAATTATACACTGCAATATTCCAGGTTCAACAACAACAACAAAAAAATGGGTTTAACAGCCAGATCATAATTAATTTTTGCTAATCCACAGTAATGACTCATGTTTTCCTTGTGTACAGTCTGCAGCAGTATGGACCTCAGGAACACCATTAGTGCCCTCAAAAAGCTTTGTCGCTGCCGCATTATCGACGGACACCTTCACTTCGTTCTCCAGGAGCAGGTAATTACCGTCAACCACTACATCCAAGTGCTACACTTTCTTTCCAATAAATAAACAAACATGCACGGGATAAATCAATCCTGATCCTGGGATTAACAAGTCCAGGGATTTACCGCAGCTTCTAATAGGAATATTATTTATTATTATTATTTTAAAAACGAAACTAAACACTAAACCCACAAGGGTCATACAGTGCTGCAGAGTAGGATGTGATAAAGATGAAATATGCAAAGATCAGAAACTAGCGAGGGTTAGGAGTATGTAGATGAATGGTTCAGAGAACCGACAAGTTGTTAAATTAGACACATATGCAACACTTGGGTATCTTTATTGAGGAAACGTTTCGCCACACAGTGGCTTCATCAGTCCAATACAAAGAAGAAAGTAGTAATAAAAGGAGGAGTTTGAGGTAATCAGTCCCTCGGCCTGGAGTCGATGTGTTCAGTCCATCAATCTTGAAGTATTTACTTCAAGATTGATGGACTGAACACATCGACTCCAGGCCGAGACTGATACCTCAAACTCCTCTATTACTATTTTCTTCTTGTGATGTGAGCACTGTGTGGAAACTTTCCCAATAAAGATACCCAAGTGTTGCATATGTGGTTAGGAGTATGAAAGAGGTAGAGTCAGTAAGGTTAGTCGGGAGTGCTAAAGGGACAAGGTCCTGGACGCTATAGAAGATAAACAAAATACAGATGTAGTATACACAGACTTTGCGAAAGCCTTCGACAAGTGACCATGGTGTAATAGCACACAAAATGTGTGATAATGGAATAACAGGAAATGTTGGTAGATGGATCTATAACTTCCTAACAAATAGAACACAAAGAGTAATAGTAAACAGAGTAAAGTCTGAGGCAGCTACGATGAAAAGCTCTGTTCCACAAGGCACAGTACTCTCCCCAATTCTATTCCTCATCCTCATATCTGACATAGACGGAGATGTAAGCCATAGCTCCGTGTCTTCCTTTGTGGATGACACCCGAATTGCCATGACAGCGACCTCCATCGAAGACACCGCAAGACTCCAAGCGGACATAAACCAAATCTTCAAATGGGCCACTCAAAACAATATGAAGTTCAATGAAGAGAAATTTCAACTACTCAGATATGGAAAACTTGAGGAAATTAAAACTGTACAGGGTATACAACAAATTATAACCATACAATAGAGTGAAAAGTAATGTGAAGGACCTGGGACTGATAATATCAGAGGATCTCACCTTCAAAGACCACAACAATATATCTACCTCATCTGCTAGAAAAATGATAGGATGGATAATGAGAACCTTCAAAACTAGGGACGCCAAGTCCATGATGATTCTCTTCAAATAACTTGTTCTCTCTTGGCTGGAATACTGCTGTACACTAACTACCCCCTTCAAGGTACGCGAAATTGCTGATCTGGAGAGTGTACAAAAAACTTTTATGGCACACATAAGTATGATAAAGCACCTAAATTACTGGAACGGTTGAAGTCCCTTGATTTGTATTCCCTGGAACGCAGGCGAGAAAGATACATGATAATATACACTTGGAAAATCCTAGATGGATTAGTACCAAACTTGCACATGAAAATCACTCCCCATGAAAGCAAAAGACTCGGTAGGAGATGCAACATTCCCCCAATGAAAAGCAGGGCGCCACGAGTACACTGAGAGACACCACAATAAGTGTCAGGGGCCCAAGACTGTTCAACTGCCTTCCAGCATACATAAGTGTGATTACCAATAGACCCCTGGCTGTCTACAAGAATGCGCTGGACAGACACCTAAAGTCAGTACCTGACCAGCAGGGCTGTGGTTCGTACGTCAGTTTGCGTGTGGCTAACAGTAACAGCTTGGTTGATCAGACCTTGATCCACCACGAAGCCTTGTTTCAGACCGAGCCGCGGGGGCGTTAACCACGAAACCCTCTCCAGGTATACTCCAGGAGGCGACAGATGGTATATATAATAAAGCTGTCACTGGCAAAGGTGGAACTGTCGGTGAGGAGGCCAGATAAAGTAAATGCATTAGAGCTGTGATGATGTCGGAGGTAAATTCTGCGTATCCGCTAGTAGACAGGGCAGTATATTAGTAGATGGTGAACTGACAATGGAAGTTGACAATACAAAGGGTGGTGTTGAACGCTTCTTCATGAGATACTCATGAGTGAGATGTGTGTGTCCAATACGAAGGTGGGAGAGTGTAGTCTCCCAAACACGACAGTGATAATAAGACCAAGAATTCAAACAAGGTTTGACACAATATAATTTATGTATCAACTCAGACCATCATTGTTGCGAACGGTTACGAAGTTGTCTAGAGATTACTGCAAAATAATCAGAGAATGGAATACCACTATATGAAATGAATAACAAAAAATGGTCCGACTTGGACCATTTACAAAGTAACACTAACACAAAGGACAGGAAGCAGGGGTATTTATAGGCAGGCAGACAGGGAGGGCACATGAAAATGGTGGAGGGGTAATAATGGAGGTAGTAGTAGTAGTAGCAGTAGTAGTGGAGTCAGTCATATTCTAGGAAAGGAGCACTGCAATGAAGCTGGCGGCCCGCATAGGGTAAGGACAACAACACAGAGGGAGGAAAATGAAATTAAAATAAAATAAAGAAGGACAAATACAAGGCAAAAGAAAAGAAAGAAAACACAGAGGAGAAAGGAGAAAGAGGAAAAGGGGAAGAGACAGGAGGGAAAGGAATCAGGTTAAGTCACGGGTGTTCTGAAGTTTGGAGCATTTAACAATGTAATGGGAGAGGAAAGCATCTACAGAGACAAAGCCAGGGCTAAGATTCATACAGGGAAAGTTGTGTATAAGGGAGGATTCAGCCAGACGGCGACTGTGAAAGTTAGACGTAGGGTAGACAGTTTTAGCAGAAGACCAATCAATAGGATGACTGTGATCTCTGACATGACAGAAAAGAGCATTATTAGTGTCGGCAAGCCTAACACTATTTTTGTGCTCCCTAAGTCTGTCAGAAAGAGATCGGCCAGTTTCTCCGAAGTACTGAAGAGGACAGGAGGAGCAAGAAATAGAGTAGACACCAGGAGAATCTATAGAGGGAGGGGAGGTATGAACTAGATTAGTGCGAAGAGTGTTAGTCTGGCGAAAGGTAAGTTTGATGTCTAAGGAACGGAGAGAGTTGTTGAGATTAGAGAGACCAGAGATGTAGGGAAGGCAGAAGAAAGAGAGTTCCCAGGAGTAGGAGGTTTAGGAGAGAAGAAAGTCAGTTTGGCACGAGAGAAAGCAGAGTCTATGAAATGGGAAGGGTAGCCCAGGCGGGAAAATGAATTATGAAGAGTGGAAATTTCTGCTTCAAGGAACTGAGGATCACACATGCGGAGAGCACGGAGAAAGAGGGAGATAAGAACACTTTTCTTGACAGAGTAAGCATGATAAGAAAAGTAGTGGATGTACATGCCACTGTGCATAGGCTTGCGGTACACGGAGAAGGCAAAACCTGTAACTGAGCGGTGGACATGAACATCAAGGAAAGGAAGCAAAGAATTAGATTCCCAATCAGCTTTAAACTTAATGGAAGGGGCAAGATTATTAAGAGCATCAAGAAATGGTTGGAAGAGACTTGAGTCATTAGGCCAAGGAGCAAAGATGTCATCTACATAGCGGAGCCAGAGTGAAGGACGTACATCAATAGTGGGAAGAAGAACAGTCTCGAAGTATTCCATGTAAAGATTAGCAAGAACAGGAGATAGAGGAGAGCCCATGGCGACACCAAAGGTTTGAGAATAATATTTACCTTGAAAAGAAAAGGAATTAAGAGTCCACACAAAGGCGGATAAGATCAAGAAAGACATCAGTATGTATAGGGAGATGAAGTAACCCTTCATTGGCCTTCTAAGAAAATTAAGGACATCGTCCAAAGGGACATTAGTGAAGAGGGACTCGACATCAAGACTAAGCATCTTACAGGTCGGGAGAGAGCGAACCTGTTCGATGAAGTCTTGAGAGTGACGAAGGTGGGCAGGAGAAAAAGTACCAAGAAAGGGAGTAAGTGTTTTGGCTAGCCAAGAAGCAAGAGAAACAGAACCTCTAGAAGATTTGATGGGACACAGAGGAATATCAGGTTTGTGAGTTTTGGGAAGGCCATAGAAATAGGGCAGAGAGGGACAGATGACACGAAAACGTTGAACAAGGTTAAAGTCAGAAGGACAGAGGTCGGAGAGAGTCTTAAGTTTCTTGTTGAAAGTTCTCTTGATGCGATCAAGAGGGTTGGAAACGAGAGGAGTGTAGGTACGTGAGTCAGATAGCAAGACATAGGCTTTACGGAGGTAATCCTCTCGATCAATGATAACTACCGAATTACCTTTGTCAGAAGAGAGTATGACAATGTTAGCATTGGATTTAGGAGAAAAAAGGGGAAGTTGATAGCGGCGAGGAAGGTGATGGTTCTTAGAAAACAGGCTATCAAGAGCAGGAAGGAGAGCGCTACGAAAAGTGGATAAATCAGGAAGATTATTATTACGAGAGCGAGACTGCGAAAAGACTCAAAAGAGCTAATCATGTCAATACCAGCGTGAGGGGTAGGTGAAGTGGCAAAGGAAAGACCAAAACCAAGCACTTCAAGCTCATGTTGGGAGAGTGTGACAGAAGACAGATTAGTAACACAGTCGGTAAGGGAGAATTTGGACCAAGGGCTATCTGAGATGAGACGTAGAAGTTTGTTCTGTAGTTCAGAAGAATGCATTTGTGAATTCAGGCGAGCAGTGTCAAAAGCGACGGTAGTGAGAAGGTTACAGAGATCTTGTGGAAGAGAAGCAAAGAGAGCATGTTGACGCTGACGGAGAGTAAAGAAGGCATCTTCAACCTGAGACTTAGTAGAAATAATGAGCTGTTGGAATAGGAGACGGGCATGATCAGGAAAGGGAGTGCCCAGTGGGTTGGGTTTCAGGAAACGGGAGAAGGAAGGGGGTAGAACCTGCTCAGCAAGACAGTCACGTAGAAAGCGAAGCTGATTCTCAACAACTCTCTCAGTTCCTTAGATATCAAACTTACCTTTCGCCAGACTAACACTCTTCGCACTCATCTAGTTCATACCTAACCTTCCTCTATAGATTCTCCTAGTGTCTGCTCTATTTCTTGCTCCTCCCTGTCCTCTTCAGTACTTTGGAGAAACTGGCTGATCTCTTTCTGACAGACTTAGGGAGCACAAATGTTGCATGCAAAGAGTACGTACCCTTTATTCGGAGCATGTTAAACACACTCACATAGGCTCCCCTCCAACCAGCGAACCATCGATAAGGGTTTGACGATGGGGCTTCATCATCAAATCAATGACTCGGTTCAGCCAATTATAATGCAAGTTTGACAGTGACAAAGGTGACGTGGATACCACTCACAGTTTGTCATTAAAATTCCTGCATTGAGCTGTTTGTGGAAGGTTGTCTCTGTCTTTTAGCTGCTGTTTTGCCTTGATGACCGTGGCTTGTACTATTATTATTCTCTCTGTACATAGTGTATATACTTGTACAAACCCCTATCTAATACTTGGTGAAGGAAAAGCCAAAAGTCTGATATAATCATAATTGCTTGGTAAAGGAAATACAAATTCAAAGCATTTTCTACTGTGTTTCTTTGCTCCAAGCTCCCTTTTACACTCAAGTTAACAGGCCATTGAACCTGAGGTTGTAATATGGGGGCCTGTCCGGGATCTGAATTTGGAGTTGAGCAGGAGTTGAGCCTAGAGTTGAAGTTCGAGCAGGAGCTAGTCTTGTATCTAGATAGCTTGCTATCTGGCATTGCTTACGCTTTGCCAACGCTTCACGAATTTTGTGTGTCATCTTTGCATTTGCTTCACTATGGTCAGCCTTGCTATTGTGTGAGTTGGTTTGTTATTGTGTGTCAGCCTTGTTATTGTGTGTGTGCCTATTGGCTTTGCTATTGCGTGTCAGCTCTGCTATCATATGAGTATACTGCAGTCATAACGTGCATAGAGCTACAGCGTGTTAAATTGGGGGTTAATGCCACCTATTTGAGTCAGATGATTAGTGTCTGAGTTCACTCTTCTAAAGTTGCCCAAACTCTACAGCGTTGTTGGCGTATCGCTCGTTCTATTGGTGCTGAATACCAGCATACCCTTACTGCTGCGCATCTGCATGATATTATAAAGAGTAAACTACAAACTGAAACTATGGCAGATCAGTCTCATGTTTCTCCCTCTACAGGAGCTGTTAACCATAGGTCACCATTAAGGTTTCTACAAAATGGGAGAGACAAAACTCCTGAGCAAAACCAGCAAGGCACAGGTGTGGGGTTATCGACAGGTGAGTCTGGTTCACTGGAGCTTGAACTAGCCAGACTCACTCTTGAACAAACTAGAGAACAGCGTGCATTTGCTAAGGAGGAGTTTGATAGAGAGAAGGAGAGGAGGCAATTCCATCAGACTGTAGATGACTTCAATTTGCAAAGGGCAATACAATTTTTCCTCGTTTTGTTGAAGCAGATCCTGAACAGTTTTTCGAAGCATTTGAAAACCAGGCTCGAGCTTTAGGGTGGCCTGAGGTTCATTGGGCGTTACTGGTGCATACTGCGTTGTTTGGTAAGGCACAATAATTTACTTCCATCCTGGGTAATGATGACTTTGGAAACTATCGCATTGTGAAAACCACTGTTCTTGGGGTTTATCAATGTATTCCTGCCAAGTATAGGAAAGAATTCAAACTCGGCAGAAGGCAGTTGGGTCAGTCTTACGTTGACTTTGTGAGACAGGAGACCAGGGCTTTTAAAAAGTGGTAAAAGGCAAGTGGTGTCGTTGATTTTGAAAATTTGAAGCAGCTCATCTTGGTGGACAACCTGCTAGAGTCTGTTAGTCCATAGGTTCGAGTCTTTCTGCAAGATCATTCCTTGCCTACGGCATTGGAATCAGCCAGATTGGCTGATACTTTTGAAACTAACCGCTCCTTGTCCGAGCGGTCTTATCTCCTTCCTCAACAGCCAGGTATGAGAAGAGATCGTGAAAGAAAAGTTCCTGAGTGGAGAACTAAAGGTCAAGATGAAGGTGAATCTCGTCAGCAGTCAACTAAATCACCTGGTGAGCAACGTTACTTCACTCATGGTCAACTTGGTGAGCGATCTCAAACTACTCAACAAGGTGATTCGAGGCGGCAGTATCCAGAGTGGCGTAAGCCACAAAATCAACGAGGAGCCAAAGTTAAAGCTGAGGTGATATGCTTTCTGTGTAATAAGACTGGTCACATCAGACCCAATTGTCCAAGTAAACCCCAATTATTAGGGAAAATTAGTATTGTCCCTAATGACATGTCCCAGGAAGAAGTAGAGAAGGGGATGGCCCCCTATTATAGCACTTGTCAGATATCCCTTCAGGAACATTCATAGAAAAAGGAGGTTAGAACCTTTAGGGATACTGGTGCATATTGCTCACTTCTAAGAGAGGGAGTACTTCCCCTTTCTAAATAAACCTCTTTGCAGTCCTCAGTTCTGTTAGAAGCTTGGAGGAGCAGTATTTTCTCTCCCTTTACATCAAATCTATGTGTAGAGTAAATACTACACTGGGTATTTGACCGTAGGTGTCTCGGAGGGATTTCCCATGAAAGATGCGATGCTATTACTGGGTAATAACATTGAGTCTACAAAATGTATGGAACCCAAATTGATTAATTCTTCTCCGATGTTGGCCATAACTCGGGCACAATCAAATGTGATGTCTGATGAGAATGTTAACTCGTCCTTGGACGACTCTGATATCGGACTAACCAATTTGTTTTATGAGGAAAACTGGCCAGAGCCTCGTAAATTTAGTGAACAGCCCAAGATCAAGCCTTCCTATTCCAGGGTTGCAGGATTGCCAGATGTCTCTGTTTCCATGCCTGAGGGACTGTCCTTTCGGGAGGAACAACGGAAAGACTTCACTAAACTCCGCTTTTGAGGCAGCTATGGGTAAATCCACTTCGGGTCACTCGGTCAAATATCTCTTAAAAAATAATTACTTAGTCTGCACTGAAACTGGTAAGAATTTGGAGGGAAAACAGCAAACAGATAAATTAGTGGTTCCCAGAAAGTTTAGATCCAAGATAGGGGTTTGTACAATTATATACACTATGTACAGAGAGAGTAATAATAGTACAAGCCCATCGCCACACCCTTAACGATGGTTTGCTGGTTGTAGGGGAGCCTATGTGAGTGTATTTAACATGCTCCGAATAATGGGTATGTATTCCTTGCATGCAACACCCCCACCCCAAGAGGGCTCAGGACTAGGCTTCCACCTCAAATGGGTAGAGTGGCGCCATGGCACATTATAATAATGGGACCGCCTTTCCCCTCAACCATCCCGTTCATTAGATAAAGCTAAACTTTTCTCGAGACATAAAGTCCGGCTTTAAACTTAAGAGTGAGATAGCTGACGGTAGGGCTAACGTAAGTCCAAGATGCCTGCGGTCAGTAGCAGGGCATCTCCCCACTAAAAAAAAAAACACCCACAAGGGGAAAAAAAAAAGGGCTGGTTCCACCCAAAGTCCCTAACAAACTAAATAAGTATAGCTTCTGGACAACACATCTGCTAGCGTGTTATATTTGTCAGGGATGTGTTTTTTTTTAAATTGTAGGGTTACAACCTAATGCTCCAACGCATGAGTCTTGTATTATGATTCTTCATGTGCTGGAGATACACCAGAGGGTTGTGGTCGCTGTAGATGGTGACCACCCGTGAGGACTGGCCTACGTAGACTCAAAATGCTCTAATGCCAGAAGTAGAGCCAGGGCCTCTTTCTCTATAGTGGAGTAGGCCCTCTGGTGTGGTAAATATTTGGCTGAATGGTAGGCCACAGGCTGCAACCCATCATCCCCAGATTGCAGAAGCACTGCCTTCACCCCAGACTCACAAGCATCACTCTGCAAAGAAAATGGTTTTGAAAAGTCTGGAGACAAAAGAATGGGTGTAGTACAAAGTAATCTCTTTGCTTTCATAAAAGCATCTTGACATTCTGGGGTCCAATTAAAGGGAACTTTGTGACTGGTAAGTGAGGTTAGAGGTGCAATAATATCTGCAAAATTTTTACAGAATTTTCTATAAAACCCTACCATCCCTAGAAAACGTTGAAGGGATTTCCTGTCAGGGAGGACTGGATAATTTTTAATGGCCAGAATTTTTGCAAATTTAGGGGCCACTTTGCAACTACCTACTGCATGGCCCAAAAAATTAATAGTAGATTGGCCAAAGGATGACTTTGATAAATTAACAGTTAAATGAAAACTCTGGAAGGTCTCAAAGAGAGCCTTAAGCCTAAACACATGTTGGTCCCAAGTGTCCGACACAACAACTATATCATCTAGGTAAGCGGCCGTGCCTTCAAGTCCTTTAATTGCCTGATGGATAAGTCTCTGGAATGATGCAGGAGAGTTTTTCATTCCGAAGGGGGTCACTGTATACTGATAATCTTCAGATATCTAAATTTTCCCAACCGATACATCTCTAATGTGGGGCCCGGCTGTGACTCTTAGAAGGGGCCTCATAACCACAGACTTTTTTTTTTTTCAAATGAGACCTTTAGAATTTCTACAAACTTTGAGATATTTCTAAATTTTTGTTTTTTATTTTGAGAATATTATCGACTATTTGAGTTTCAGTCGCATCAGCAGAAAGATCTTTTACCAAACTCAAACATTTCAAAAACTTTTTAAGGACAACTATGTCTCAAACCCGACTTGTTGACTTAGCAAGACTGAGCACTGTATCATACATTGCCAGACAAATTGATTTTGACAGTGCAATTAGAAATTTTGCAGACCAAAAAGCCAGAAACGTTCATATTTTTAAACAGTTTAAGTAAATATTAAACTTTTTAGATTTATTTTAACTTTGAAAGATCTTATTAAACGTTTAAAAGTTTAAGCATTTGTATATAGGTCAACAATAATGTTCAAAAATCTTGAAAGAATATATATATAAAGCATATGTTATGTGGTCAGTCTGCTACACAGGAAATAAAGCATTTGTGAAATTTTATCAATAGTTTTATTGTAATTCAAAATCTCAGTTTTGAGAGAAGCCTCAGCCTGCCCCCAGGGGCCCCATAGCAATCTTGGAGGCCCTGAGAACAGCCACTGGAACTGAAATGCCAAAACAAATGTTGTTTACTATAAATATTCTAGAAACTGTCACAACATAATTTTATTCAAGATGTTTACTAACATATGCACTTTCTTGGGCAGCGAGACAACACCTCCGTCGACCTTCTGAGACGCTACAGCTTCCCTGGCCTGAGAGAGATAACCCACCATCTTCTCATCTACAGAGTCTTCAACCTCACCTCTCTAAGATGGCTCTTCCCTAATCTTGCTGTAATCAGGTGAGTACCTTGCCTCACCTCTTATATCAGGAGTGTCAGGTGAGTACCTTGCCTCACCTCTTATATCAGGAGTATCAGGTGAGTACCTTGCCTCACCTCTTATATCAGGAGTATCAGGTGAGTACCTTGCCTCACCTCTTATATCAGGAGTATCAGGTGAGTACCTTGCCTCACCTCTTATATCAGGAGTGTCAGGTGAGTACCTTGCCTCACCTCTTATATCAGGAGTATCAGGTGAGTACCTTACCTCACCTCTTATATCAGGAGTATCAGGTGAGTACCTTGCCTCACCTCTTATATCAGGAGTATCAGGTGAGTACCTTGCCTCACCTCTTATATCAGGAGTATCAGGTGAGTACCTTGCCTCACCTCTTATATCAGGAGTATCAGGTGAGTACCTTGCCTCACCTCTTATATCAGGAGTATCAGGTGAGTACCTTGCCTCACCTCTTATATCAGGAGTGTCAGGTGAGTACCTTGCCTCACCTCTTATATCAGGAGTATCAGGTGAGTACCTTGCCTCACCTCTTATATCAGGAGTATCAGGTGAGTACCTTGCCTCACCTCTTATATCAGGAGTATCAGGTGAGTACCTTGCCTCACCTCTTATATCAGGAGTGTCAGGTGAGTACCTTGCCTCACCTCTTATATCAGGAGTATCAGGTGAGTACCTTGCCTCACCTCTTATATCAGGAGTATCAGGTGAGTACCTTGCCTCACCTCTTATATCAGAGTATCAGGTGAGTACCTTGCCTCACCTCTTATATCAGGAGTATCAGGTGAGTACCTTGCCTCACCTCTTATATCAGGAGTATCAGGTGAGTACCTTGCCTCACCTCTTATATCAGGAGTGTCAGGTGAGTACCTTGCCTCACTTCTTATATCAGGAGTATCAGGTGAGTACCTTGCCTCACCTCTTATATCAGGAGTATCAGGTGAGTACCTTGCCTCACCTCTTATATCAGGAGTGTTGGTCTCCACTACTTATTGTCAGGTGTTTTGCTTCTCTGATTCTTATCTGGTGGGTGTGCTGCGCCACTTGCTATGTAACAGGTGTGCTGCGCCACTTGCTGGGTAACAGGTGTGCTGCGCCACTTGCTGGGTAACAGGTGTGCTGCGCCACTTGCTGGGTAACAGGTGTGCTGCGCCACTTGTTGGGTAACAGGTGTGCTGCGCCACTTGCTGGGTAACAGGTGTGCTGCGCCACTTGTTGGGTAACAGGTGTGCTGCGCCACTTGCTGGGTAACAAGTGTGCTGCGCCACTTGCTGGGTAGCAGGTGTGCTGCGCCACTTGCTGGGTAGCAGGTGTGCTGCGCCACTTGCTGGGTAACAGGTGTGCTGCGCCACTTGTTGGGTAACAGGTGTGCTGCGCTACTTGCTGGGTAACAGGTGTGCTGCGCCACTTGTTGGGTAACAGGTGTGCTGCGCCACTTGCTGGGTAACAGGTGTGCTGCGCCACTTGCTGGGTAACAGGTGTGCTGCGCCACTTTCTGGGTAACAGGTGTGCTGCACCACTTGCTGGGTAACAGGTGTGCTGCGCCACTTGCTGGTTAACAGGTGTTTTGCTTTACCTGCTCATTAACAGGTGAGATTTTTCTCTCACCTCTTCGTTATCAGGTGAAATTGTTGCTTAACCTGCCTCCCAATTTTACTACATTCTTCTTCTCTTCATATTTATTCTCTCTTGGCTTCTCTCCATTTACCCACTTTCTTCCAGCAACTAACTATTCTCTTTTCATTGGGTTGTTGCGACGATTCGCGTCTGTTCTTCCACTTCCGTGTGCGAAAACGTAATTACCTACTATAGCTTCTAGCTCCATTTTTCTTAACCACTTCAGTAGTTTTTCCGGACAGGGTTGTGCGAGGTCATTTATAAGACTTAGCTAGCATTTTCACAGCTGAGCTGTGTGGAGGTTTCTTGGCTGTTATGCATATTGCATGTAGTACAAGAATTGTATACAATACCGACAATATGAAATTAAGACACATGTGCAACATCTGGGTGTCTTTATTGTAGACGTTTCGCCATCCAGTGGCTTTATCAATACAAATTCTAGGACATAATATGAAGACAGTAGAACTATATACATCTTTTGTATATAGTTCTACGTTCACAATAAAGATACCCAGATGTTGCACATGTGTCTTAATTTCATACATATTGCATACTGGCCTACCTCATCATTCGTAGTATTTTCAGACACCTATAGTACTTTACAGGCCATTAAAAAAATGATTCTCCTCATTCCCTCGTTCTTCGTATATACAACTTTGGTTGTATCGTATTTCTGGTAAAAACAAAGGCACTGTTTTCTGCTGGGTTCAGAGCAACGAGCAGACAGACTCTGCTGCTAGGTCAGCTGTTCATGACCTCATTTCAAATGTTGGTATTCCATTTTCAGACTATTTTTCAGTAATATCTAGACAACTTCGCAACATTAGCAACAACAGTAGGCCGAGCTGATCCATAACAAATTGCATTCTGTCAAACCTTGTTTTGGTTTCTTATCATCTCTGTCATGTTTGAAAGACTACAGTCTCCCACCTTCTTATCGGAAACACATGTCTCACTCATGACTATCTCACGGAGCAGCATTCACCGCTGCTATTTGAGACTGATCAAATTCCCATGTCAGTTCACCATCTCATAATAGACTGCCTGTCTAACAGCAGATATGCAGAATTTATCTCCAGCGTCGTCACCGCTGCAGTCCATTTACTTTACCTGTCCTCCTCGCTGACAGTCCCACCTTAGACCCAGACACACTCTTTGACCTTTTTTTTTGCCATTGACTACTTTATTATACCATATATTTCACCTTTACCACTCCCCATTAACCTTACTGACTCTTGCATACTCCTAACCCCTCACAACCTATCATCTCATATTTCTTCTTTAACACATCCTGCCTTGCAGAGCTGTATGACCCTTATGTGTTTACTGCTTACTTTTGATTTTAATACTAATAATTGTTACCCTTACACCATCTAACCTGTTATTGGGTTGTAACACAGTTGTTATCCTTCTATTCACCGGCGTAGGACCAAACATTCTCAGAACAGCTCTTTTAATTAGGGTTTTCATAATATAATTACAAACGGGAGACAAAATTTGCTGCTAAAATTTGGGACAAAGAAAAAAAGGCTGCCTAGGTTAACCATTATATACATTTAAATTTAATGAAACTGTGCATAATTGTATATATATATATATATATATATATATATATATATATATATATATATATATATATATATATATATGCAAAAAGATCACAGTAAACAGGTGATATCAAAATATGCAAGAAACCACTATGAAAAATAGAAGAATTCCAAGCGCTTTCGTGACTACTCACATTATCAAGGAACTATAACAGGAAACATGACAAGAAGGGCTTATATAAGGGGCCAGACTACACCTCACAGTCACATCACACTAACAAAGACTACACTCACAGTAGCGTAACATCGCACGACTCTGTGAAGGAAGGACCTGAAACTCTTCCCAAGAATTAAGATTAGTCATTTCAAATTTTCCAAATTTTATTAATTATAATGAATCCAATTATATAACCAAAGAAATATTCATATTTCAAAACTGCTTTTAATGAAACATGATTCTATTATATTTCTTCAACCATGGACTTGTAGATCCTTTCAGCATTTGAAAATCAATAGGGTGGTTTCTTCACATGAATAAATAGACATTAGAATTTGTCCAGTTCTAATGCTATATTTATGTTGTTTTATCTAGTTCAAGACTTTTCAGTTTGACATAATAAACTTTATCGCATATTTTATTTTATGTGTCTATAAGATTCCCTGTAAAATATGCGATAAAGTTTATTATGGTCAAACTGGTAAAAGTCTTGAACTAAGATTAAAACAACATAAATATAGCATTAGAACTGGACAAGATTCTAATGCTCTATTTATTCATGTGAGAGATTTTAACCATCCTATTGATTTTCAAAATGCTGAGAAGGTTGTATCAAGCAAGTCCATGGTTGAGAGAAATATAATAGAATCATGTTTCATTAAAAGCAGTTTTGAAAATAATATGAATATTTCTTTGGTTTATATAAATTGGATTCATTTATAATTAATAAAATTTGGAAAGAATTTAATGATAAATTGGACTAATCTTAATTCTTGGGAAGAGTTTCAGGTCCTTTCTTATTTTCCTCTTCACAGAGTCGTGCGATGTTACGCTACTGTGAGGTGTAGTCTTTGTTAGTGTGATGTGACTGTGAGGTGTAGTCTCGCCCCTTATATAAGCCCTTCTTGTCATTTTTCCCTGTTATAGTTCCTTGATAATGTGAGTAGTCACGAAAGCGCTTGGAATTCTTCTATTTTTCATAGTGGTTTTCTTGCAATATATATATATATATATATATATATATATATATATATATATATATATATATATATATATGTCGTGCCGAATAGATAAAACTGGTCAATTAGCAAGAACTCATTTAAAATTAAATCCTAAAACTTCTCTTATACATTTAAAGATATATTTTTTTTCATTTATATTAATGTAAAAATTAATAATTTTGTACCAAAAGAACATTAGAAAACTTACCTAACCTTATTATAACAAGCGCAATTTACTACTACTACTACTACTACTGCCAATAATAATAATATCTTTATTTCATGCTGATAAGGCGTACTTTATTACGAAAAATAATATACAATTTTAAAATAAAAATTAACAAATTGGTACCTGAAACTTTTTCTAAGTAGGATAAAGTGTAGAAATTTTGAAGCTCATCACAAGAGCTTCGTCAGGTTATTGCTCAGAAACTATATGAGGAAAGGCTTCGTAAAATTTATACCAGGGCACCTGGCCTTCCCAGCAGTGGCATGAACCTTTCCCGAAAATTTGAAGATGTGGCTAAGCATTCTGAACTTATAAACAAGAGTCACAGAAGCAGAAGAAACCTCATAGATTTCCCACGTCAGGAGATACCAGAATATATGAATATACTCTCCCTTCATAAGTTTAAGTTGTAGGTAGGTAGGTAGGTAGGTAGGTAGGTAGGTAGGTAGGTAGGTAGGTAGGTAGGTAGGTAGGTTCATCAAGAAACTGGAAAGTGTTTCCTGACGTTGGTCTTAGTCATATAAAGACCCACCACTGGAGGGGAAGAACGGATAAGTCTTACCTATTCACCCCTTAAAAACAATCATCTAGTGCTACTTAACAATCATCTTGTGTTGCTTAACAATCATCTAGTGTTACTTAACAATCATCTATGGTATTTAACAATCATCTGCTACTTGTCAATAATCTAGTTCTCCTTAACAATCATCTAGTGTTACTTAACAATCATTTAGTGCTACTTAACAATCATTTAGTGCTACTTAACAATCATCTTGTGTTGCTTATCAATCATCTAGTGTTACTATACAGTCATCTAGTGGTACTTAATCATCTAGTGCTACTTAATCATCTAGTGCTACTTAATCATCTAGTGCTACTTAATCTAATCATCTAGTGCTATTTAATCATCATCAAGTGCTTCTTAACAATCATCTAGTGCTACTTAACAATCACCTAGTGCTATTTAATAATCATCTTGTGCTACTTAACAATCATCTTGTGTTGTTTAGCAATCATCTTTTCATAGATTTGGTAATATAAACAGACGATGAGCTTGGTTTTTGGTAGCGTTTAATGAGGCGTTGGATATATGGGAGCTGAGAGCCTATGCCTGTGTCCGCCTGCTAGGCCTCTCGGATGGTACTGACTCAAGGCTCGCCCGGCACTGAGGCATTCAAAAGGCAGGCCTATCATTGGCTAACACAAGTCACATGGTAATCACGTGAACGCTATGGCGCAGCGTAAAGAGAACCGTACGCTCGGGGCTAAGTATGGCGTCTCGACATACAACTATCAAACTAAGGACAACAATATTGATATTTGCTTGGAGCCGAACACTATGACCGGAAGTATTGGAAGGAAGAAATGGATTTTTCATCTCTTCACATGTAAGGATGGCTCGACAAACAAACCCTTCACTTTTCAGGATTCCCGTCAACTAAGCGTTATCACCATCTGGAACTTAGGGGAAAAAACAGTCACTCTAGAGGCCCTGCTGCCAAGACGCTTTCGCAGGGGCAAGTGACATCAACAAGAATGGCATTACGGGTTTAAAAAAGCGTTTTTTGAAGGCCCCTGGGGAAACTATTTAAAATTTTGGCCATTGCAGAGATAGGCTCAGCGCTCAAGGTATTCTGAGGTTCCTGGGCACCGGGCAACTGGATATCTTGCAGACTGAAGGTGGAGGGTGAAACAGGGCGCACAGGAAACAGTGCCAGACTGCTTGGGTACGCTACTGGAAAAAATATTGACCTGGGAAAGGGCTTAATACAGACTTCATACCCTTTTGGGTGTAGGAGATCTGGGAAACCCAAATTATAACCCCAAAAAGGTAAAAGGTCATCTATTTGCGCATGCCTCGGGGAGATAAGCACGAACGTAGATCTCGCATGGAAGCAAATCCCCGTAGGAGATCAAGGGGCTAATCTGGTCAACCAAAAAAAAGGCGCTGTAAAATCTCCCCGGATAGTGAAGGAAAAAAGTCTGACCCCAACACGCAGACTAGAAACCGGGCCCCCCACTAGGGGTGACACAGAGTTGGTTCTAGAAAATTTACACGCGTATCTTCATCTTTGAATAAACTAGACCCTTTAAGGGATTGTGCTCCGGTCCATGAACCATGAACGGGGGTTTAAAAAAAGAGTTTCGGGACCTTTTTTGCACTGGGAAATTTATAGCGGCACGAAGGAAGGTTTTCAACAGAGATATTTTCTTCAAGGAATTCGTCATCAACGTTTCATCAGAATAATTCCTCATCCCCAAAAAAATCTTCGTCCACGACAGGAAGCATCATCATCAACGAGCTTTTCTTTAAGACGTTAAAGCATTGAAGGAATTAGAGCGGGGTTAGTATCATTGTCCCTGTCCCTGGTCGAGTTTACTGGGGTGCTCGATTCCCCCCTATCACCCCGTTCAGTCTTAACAGATCATGCCCGTTTATACCCTTATTCCAGAATAAACAACCCATGGAAGACTTGCCAGATGGCCTTGACCATCCCAAAAGTTCAATCCCACCTTTTAACTTTGCCCAAAAACCAAAGTATTCTGATTTCCCTTTTCGCCATGTCAGGGGTAACTGCCGTCCTCCCTTTAGTGCTGAGGATGTAAAGACTGCCAAAAAACAGACCCCTTTTGGTTTGGGTGGTTCGATTCCGTCCCGGAAGACCTTATTCTCTTGTAATGTTTTGGC
>WNWK01032076.1:0-22187 GCA_009830355.1 Cherax destructor
TTAAAATTGCCAGGTAGTGATGACGCTCAGCAGGTTCAAGGTGTCCCTTGATGGTGCCAGATAGTGATGACGCTCAGCAGGTTCAAGGTATCACTTAAGTGTGCCAGTTATTGATGACGCTCAGCAGGTTCAAGGTGACACTCAAGGCTGCCAGGTAGTGATGACGCTCAGCAGATTCAAGGTGTTACTTAACGGTGCCAGGTAGTGATGACGCTCAGCAGGTTCAAGGTGACATTCAAGGCTCCCAGGTAGTGATGACGCTCAGCAGGTTCAAGGTGTCACTTAAGGGTGTCAGGTAGTGATGACGCTCAGAAGGTTCAAGGTGTCACTTAAGGGTGCCAGGTAGTGATGACGCTCAGCAAGTTCAAGGTGTCACTTAAGGGTGCCAGTTAGTGATGACGCTCAGCAGGTTCAAGGTGACACTCAAGGCTGCCAGGTAGTGATGAAGCCCAGCCCTTTTAGGGCAGGGTAGGTGCCAAAGCTGGAGCTTGCTAAATTCTGCAGCTCGCAAGACTGCCCTTCCCTTGAGCTTCCCTGGGGCCGGGAAGATGGCCGACCAGAGAGGCCTAGCTTCTCCCTACGAGACCCGTGCGGGTGGGGAATGTGGCAAGGCCTGGGAACAGTTGGTCCCAACGATGAGGGGGTACTTGTACCTCCTCCCATGGGAGACATAGGTCTCTGATACTTCCACGACAGGGAGCCGGAGCCGGGTCGCCATCTGGAACAGACCCGGGCCGGGAGAGTTCCCAGCGAATCAACACCTCCTCCTCTTCCAGACCATAGCTGACCTTATTGATATACTATTATATGAAAAGTCGCTTGGTATTCAGAGCATTTCCCACAAATTAGGTCAGTTTTGTCCCACACTAGTCCACTAACACCCAGGTACCCATTTCACCGATGGGTGAACATAGGCAACCGGTGTAAGGAAACACATCCTATGTTTCCAAACCCTTCGCCGGGAATTCAACCCTGGCCACAGAGTCTGGTGGTAGAATATAGAAATATTTAATCATTTGGACATCTGTATTATGTTTATATGATATTTATAGTTTTTCTGTGATGGAATGAGAATGCTTTCAGGGCAGGTGCTGTTGGAGTGAGGTGGGTAGTGTGAGGGTGGGTGGTGTGAGGTGGGTAGTGTGAGGGTGGGTGATGTGAGGTGGTGGTGGAGGTGGGTAGTGTGAGGTGGTGATGTGAGGGTGGGTGTGAGGGTGGGCTGTGTAGGGTGGGTGGTGTGAGGGTGGGTAGTGTGAGGTGGGTTGTGAGGGTGGGGTAGGGTGGGTGGTGTGATGGTGGATTATATGGGTACGAGGAAAGATGGATATCTATGGTGATATAGGTGGTGTGGGTGTGAGAAAGGGTGGTATGAATGTTAGAAAAGATGGTGGATGTCATTAGTGAGTATTCCAGAGAAAGGTGAGTGTATATATATATATATATATATATAGTATATATATATATATATATATATATATATATATATATATATATATATATATATTATATATATATATATATATATATATATATATATATATATATATTATATATATATATATATAATATGTGTGTGTGTGTGTGTGTGTGTGTGTGTGTGTGTGTGTGTGTGTGTGTGTGTTGTGTGTGTGTGGGGGTTTATGTGTGTGTACTCACCTATTTCTACTCACCTATTTGTGGTTTCAGGGGTCGAGTTATAGCTCCTGGCCCCACCTCTTCACTGATTGGTACTAGGTCCTCTCTCTCCCTGCTCCATGAGCTTTATCAAACCTCGTCTTAAAACTATGTATGGTTCCTGCCTCCACTACGTCACTTTCTAGGCTATTCCACTTCCTGACAACTCTATGACTGAAGAAATACTTCCTAACATCCCTTTGACTCATAGGAGTCTTCAACTTCCAATTGTGACCCCTTGTTTCTGTGTCCCCTCTCTGGAACATCTTGTCTCTGTCCACCTTATCTATTCCTCGCAGTATTTTATATGTCGTTATCATGTCTCCCCTAACCCTCCTGTCCTCTAGTGTTGTCAGGCCGATTTCCCTTAACCTTTCTTCGTAGGACAATCCCCTTAGCTATGGGACTAGTCTTGTTGCAAACCTCTGCACTTTCTCTAATTTCTTGACGTGCTTGACCAGGTGTGGGTTCCAAACTGGTGCTGCATACTCCAGTATGAACCTGACGTATATGGTGTACAGTGTCTTGAATGATTCCTTAGTGAGGTATTGGAATGCTATTCTTAGGTTTGCCAGCCGCCCGTATGCTGCAGCAGTTATCTGATTGATGTGTGCCTCAGGAGATGTGCTCGGTATTATACTCATCCCAAGACCTTTTTCCTTGAGTGAGGTTTGCAGTCTTTGGCCACCTAGACTATACTCTGTCTGCGGTCTTCTTTGCCCTTCCCCGATCTTCATGACTTTACATTTGGCAGGGTTAAATTCTAGGAGCCAGTTACTGGACCAGGCTTGTAGCCTGTCCAGGTCTCGTAGGACAATCCCCTTAGCTCTGGGACTAGTCTTGTTGCAAACCTCTGCACTTTCTCTAGTTTCTTTACGTGCTTGACCAGGTGTGGGTTCCAGACTGGTGCTGCATATTCTAGTATGGGCCTGACGTACACGGTGTACAGTGTCTTGAACGATTCCTTGTTAAGGTAACGGAACGCTAATCTTAGGTTTGCCAGTCGTCCATATGCTGCCGCAGTTATCTGGTTGATGTGTGCCTCGGAGACGTGCTTGGCGTTATACTCACCCCAAGGTCTTTCTCCTTTGCCGAGGTTTGTAGCCTTTGTCTGCCTAGCCTGTACTCTGTCTACTTTGCCCTTCTCCGATCTTCATTACTTTGCATTTGGTTGGATTGAATTCGAGAAGCCAGTTGCTAGACCTGATGTCGAGCTTGTCCAGGTCTGTTTGCAGTCCTGCTTGGTCCTCTTCCGATGTGATTCTCCTCATTAATTTCACATCATCTGCGAACAGAGACACTTCTGAGTCTATACCGTCCGTCATGTCATTTACATATACCAAGAATAACACTGGTCCTAGGACTGACCCCTGCAGTACCTGCTCGTACAGGCGCCCACTGTGATACCTCATCACGCACCATGACCCGTTGTTGCCTCCTGTGAGGTATTCCTGATCCATTCCAGTGCCCTTCCTGTTATACATGCTTGTTCTTCCAACTTCTTTACTAATCTCATGTGAGGAACTGTGTCGAAGGCCTTCCTGCAGTCCAGGAAAATGCAATCAACCCACCCTTCTCTCTCTTGCCTTACCTCTGTTACTTTATCATAGAACTCTAGGAGGTTTGTTACAGAGGATTTGCCTTCCCGGAATCCGTGCTGTCTGGTGTTTATTATCCTGTTCAGCTCGAGGTGCTCCACCATTCTTTTCCTGATGATTTTCTCCAGGACTTTGCACACTATACACGTAAGTGACACCGGTCTATAGTTTAGTGCCTCTTTTCTGTCTCCTTTTTTAAAAATGGGGACTACGTTGGCCTTCTTCCATACCTCAGGTAGCTGCCCAGTTTCAAGGGATGTGTTGAATATTATGGTAAGTGGCACACTCAGTACCTCAGCTCCTTCCCGAAGAACCCACGGGGAGATATTGTCCGGACCCATCGCCTTTGAGGTATCAAGGTCACTGAGTAACTGCTTCACCTCCTCCTCACTTGTGTGTATGCCCTCTAG
The DNA here is from genome assembly GCA_009830355.1 of Cherax destructor. Lineage (NCBI taxonomy): Eukaryota > Metazoa > Arthropoda > Malacostraca > Decapoda > Parastacidae > Cherax > Cherax destructor. The sequence continues at coordinate 3,683 of WNWK01032076.1, forward strand.
CATTTGACACATCCTTTGTTGGTGACGAACCCCATCCTGTCTACCCAGCTGCCTTCCTTCCTCCACTGTGAATACTTCCTTAAACCTCAAGTTGAGCTCCTCACATACCTCTTGATCGTTACTTGTGAGTTCCCCATTTTCTCTCCTCAGCCTTATCACCTGGTCCTTGACTGTTGTCTTCCTTCTGATGTGACTGTACATCAGTTTCGGGTCGGACTTAACTTTCGATGCTATGTCATTTTCGTACTGTTTCTGGGCCTCCCTCCGTACTTGTGCATACTCGTTTCTAGCTCTTCTACTAATCTCTTTGTTTACTTGGGTTCTTTGCCTTCTGTACCTTTTCCATTCTCTGACACTCTGAGTCTTTGCCTCCCTGCACCTTTGGATAAACCAGGGGCTCTTTCTGGCCTTCCCACTTAATATTTTTCCTCTGGGTATAAACCGTGTGTGTGTTAGTTAGTTACCATTTTGTCTTAGGCACATGTCAATTAGATACTAGGCCTGTTGTATGTATGTGTGAGTGTGTATGTGTGTAAGGAAACACTTTGAAATGTTTCTGCCCCACCGGGGCAGGTGTGTGTGTGTGTGTGTGTGTGTGTGTGTGTGTGTGTGTGTGTGTGTGTGTGTGTGTGTGTGTGTGTGTGTGTGTGTGTGTGTGTGTGTGTGTGTGTGTGTGTGTGTGTGTGTGTGTGTGTGTGTGTGTGTGTGTGTGTATGTAAAGATTTCCAATGTCTTGTCTTGCATAGTTAAGATCGCCTGCGACTCAAGTGGTATAATCCTGGCCAGTGCTGACAAATGTTTACAGCAGTAGTTATCTCTGCTTATCACTTCCCTCTTTATTTATCATACAATTCTTTTGGTATCTTATCCACACACTATGTGCTACTGTGATATGAACTAATCCCCTCGTGGAAGTATCGCTCACTGTCTATGCACATTTCTTTCCTTGTTTGTTGCTCCGTTGTTAATATATTTTTTTCTTAGATTAGAGATGTACTTTATAAGTTCACTGGGTCAGTTATATGGTTCTAGCATGCAAATCAGCTACGATAATCTACAAAAACAAGAAAGCATGAGAGAAGGTGAAAGTGGGATGCAGGATACCTCCGCTGACTTGATTGGAAATGCACCACTAGAAATTCCCACTGATGTGTAACCAGTGTAATAACTAGTCTTTATATATACTTTATGAAGAGTTACTTTTATTACAGCCCCTCCATAGGCCTCTAACAAGACATCTATCTTGGAATAAGAACATAAGAATGGAGGAACACTGCAGAAGGCCTACTGGCCAATACAAGGCATGTCCTTATCAAAACCACCCCTACCCAAAGCTACCCAAAAATTTACTCCCGTACCCAATGACACTAATCAAACCCAGCCCCTCCTACTCATATATTTGTCCAATCACTTTTTAAAGCTACCCTTGGCCCTAGCCTCGATCACCTCACTCGGAAGACTGTTCCACGCACCCACAACTCTCTTCGGAAATCAGTAATTACCTATGTCCTTTCTAAATTTAAATGTATCCAACTTAAATCCATTATTTCTGGTTCTTACCTGGTTCGACACCCTCAGTACTTTATCAATAACACCTTTGTTTACGCCCATCATCCACTTATACACTTCGATGATATCTCCCCTCATTCTACGTCTCTCCAGAGAGTGGAGATTCAAGGCTCTAAGTCTATCTTCATTTGGGAGTTTCCTTATACAGTAAATCCTTTTAGTCATTCTTCTCAGTATGTTCTCCAATGAGTCTATATCCATCCTGCAGTAAGGAGACCAAAACTGAGCGGCATAATCTAAATGAGGCATCACTAGTGATGTATAGAGCTGTAAAATAACTTTTGGACTTCTGTTATTTATACTTCTTGAAATAAACCCTAATAATCTGTTAGCCTTATTGCGCACGCTTAGGCACTGCTGTCTTGGCTTTAGGTTTATGCTCAACATGACTCCCAAGTCTTTTTCACATTCTGTATGATCAAGCTCTACTTCACCTAGTTTATAAATTCGAGGGTTATTTTCATTACTAAAGACTAGTACTTTACACTTGTCCACATTGAACTCATCTGCCATTTTTCAGACTAAGACATTAATTTGTCCAAATCCTCCTGGAGTTCACTGGTATCCTCCTCAGAATGAATCATACGGCCTATTTTTGTATCATCAGCAAATTTGCTCATGTCACTTGTAATTCCTTCATCAAGGTCATTAATGTAAATTATGAACAAGAGAGGGGCTAAAACTGATCCCTGTGGAACGCCACTAGTGACTAATCCCCATTCAGATTTGACCCCATTAATGGAAACTCTCTGCTTTCTGTTGGTAAGCCATGCCTCTATCCATGCTAGAACTTTACCTCCTATTCCATGAGCTGCCACCTTTCTTAAGAGTCTCTTGTGAGGTACTCTATCGAAGGCTATACTAAATTCCAAATAAACAATATCATATTCTTTATCACTGTCTACTGCTTCAAATGTTCTAATGAAGAACGTCAGTAAATTTGTCAGGCAGGAACGACCTCTCGTAAACCCATGCTGAGATTCATTAATCAAATTATGCTCTTCAAAGTGACTTCTAATAATATCAGCTATAATTGATTCTAATAATTTGCCTACTATAGACCTGAGGCTTATTGGACGGTAATTTGATGGAATGGACTTATCCCCTGATTTGAATATAGGAACTACATTAGCTATCTTCCACATCTCTGGCACAACACCAGTTAGGATGGACGTATTAAACACATTCGTTAATGGCTGACTAAGTTCCATCTTGCATTCTTTAAGTACCCTGGAAAACAACTCGTCGGGTCCCGGGGACTTATTTTGCTTCAGTTTATCTATCTGTTTGATAACCATGTCCCTCGTGACAGTAATATTAGTTAACTTGAATTCTTCAGGAACTGAATATTTGTTAATTTCTGGAATCTCATTTATGTTTTCCTGTGTAAAAACTGACAAAATTAGTGATTAAATAGAGAACACATTGCCAGTTCGTTATCCGTCAGCTGTCCATTCCCAATTTTCAGATGTCCTACTTTTTCCTTCACCTTCGTCCTATACACTTGAAAGAACCTTTTTGGATTAGTCTTTGATTCATTAGCAACTCTAATTTCATAGTCACGTTTAGCCTTTCTAATCCCTTATTTCACTTATCTTTTAAGCTGTACATATTGGTCAGTAAGGTTAACCTCTTTCCTTTTGATGCACCTACAAATCCCCCTTTTCTCCCCTATTAGATGCTTTAGCCTATAAGATGCTTTAGCCTCCTGTTAACCCATTTGGGATCGTTATTATTAGACCTAATTTCTCTCTGGGGAATGTATATACTCTGAGCATGTTATAAATTATTAATAAAAAATTCATAAACGGAGATCCCTTTGTAATCATAAGTATGATAATCGTCAATAAAATCATTAGCAAGATTACCCCAATCGAGATTAGACAGGTGTTCCCTAAGTCCATTATAATCGGCAGAACCTTTACAGTATTATCATTATTTTTGTATTTCCAAGTAATACTGAAAGTAATGGATTTGTGATCACTTGCGCCAAGCTTTTCAGTGATCTCCAAATTATTTACGAGTGTTTCATTATTTGACAAGACTAGGTCGAGCAAATTATTACCCCTGGTAGGCTCCGTCACACACTGCTTCAGAAAACACTCCTGAACTACTTCCATAAAGTCACTAGACTCCAGATTACCGTCAGAGAAGTCCAGTCAATTTGACTAAAGTTAAAATCCCCCACTATCACTACGTTATTGTGTCTAGAAGCCCTAACAATTTCGTCCAAAAGAAGTCTCCCTCTATCATGATCCAAGCCTGGAGGTCGGTATATTACAAGCCTGGAGGTCGGTATATTACAAGCCTGGAGGTCGGTATATTACAAGCCTGGATGTCGGTATATTACAAGCCTGGAGGTCGGTATATTACACCTAGAATTAGTTTTTCTTGACCTTCTACAAATTCTACCCAAACAGATTCTGTTACTCATCCATCTATTTTTATATATGTTTTTATGCAGCAATTTACATTTTCTCGTACATATAATGCAACTCTTCCCCCTTCCCATTATATATATCCACATGGAACACTTAAACCCTTAAATATGGAACTCATCAATCATATCACGACTCTTTAAATCATACCATGTTTCAGTTATTGCAATGACACCAAAGTTCCCTGCACACGCTACCAAACGTTCTTATGTTCATTAATCTTATTTCCTGCACTTCGACTGTTAGCATAAAATACAGTCATATGTTTTTCTTCTGCACCTTTTTCCTATTCACCTCTGCTTTTGCACAATTTATGTAATTATCATTACCCAGTGTTACTCCATGACTGTTATTATTAAGATTCATAATATCAAAGCCTAAGTCAATATATCCATACTCATTATTATCCATTTCTAAACCCATACCTCTAACTAATCCTAGTTTAATGTCCTAACAACACCCTCAACTGGTTATGGGAAGTACACCATCTTTCAAGAAAGTGAGATAACTGCCCGAAATGCCCGGGCATGATAATAGCTTTGTTTGTACTTAACAAATCAAAACTGTAATTACACATTGTAACCTTTGCAAATAAATGAAATCTTTATTCTTTATGTCTTAGAAGGGAATTACATTAGTTGTGAATCGTTCAGTAACAAACCCACTCTCCCTCTCAACAAATAAAGACTCATTGCAAAACAGAATTTTATTGTCAGATATATTTTCTGACCCTAGTCGTCTAGACTGAGTAATATTTTCCTGAACAACAGAATTTGATGTGTTGCTAAGTTCTTTGTGCCCTTGTGGCACCGAAGATACAACTTGTGTGGGGGCGCCAGCCGCACGATCATTTCTCGTATCCCTTTCCAGTGTATAACAATTATGGAAGTAAATGGTATAAAATACCGACACAATGGAAAAATAAACACACAAGCAGTATAATGTGATCCTTTCTTGACAACGTTTCGCCCACACAGTGGTCTTTATCAAGTCACAAACAGATCTACCTGGGTGAAAGGTACGTGAGTACATGTATTTATAGGATGGAGGCAGGTGGAGAATGCTGGGTAGGTTGGACCTGAACCTGCATGTGACAATCTTCCGAGTAGGGTGATAGAGTCTAGGACCTTGGGTAGCTTTAAAAAAGAGATTGGAACCCCTTGCAAGAAACGTCTTCATCGCTATCCCACATAAGAACATAAGACTGGAGGAACACTGCAGATGGTCTACTCATATACTTGTACAATCTCTTTTTAAAGCTACCCAAGGTCCTAGACTCTATCACCCTACTTGGAAGATTATCACATGAACGTTCATATCCAACCTACCCAGCGTTCTTCACCTGACTCCATCCTATAAATACTCAAGTACCTTTCACCCAGGTAGATCTGTTTGTGACTTGAAAAAGCCTACTGTGTGGGCGAAACGTTGTCAATAAAGGATCACATTTTACAGCTCATGTGTTTATTTTTCCACAGTATAGCAATTATCCCAAAAATGTAATTTTCTCTTACAGTAAGTACATTTGACTTCTCAGTTTCCGATTTCCGTCTTGCCACAGAGACAGATTTAGGATTGTGTGTCTCCCCAGTATCACGTGGACAGAGTGACAAGCAAAAGGGAGGGAGGGGGGTTGGAATGTATATCACAGAGTCACTTATATGCTTAGAAATACTAAATGCCTCAAATGATGTAATTAAGTTTTAGCAGTATAAATCGAGAATCAAAAACTGGTCATTGTGGTTGTATACAAGCCTCCGGATGCAACGTCCCAACAATTCCAGGAATAGCTTCTAAAAATTGACCACTGTCTGGAAAACGTTCCAGCTCCTGCCCCCAACATCTTGCTCCTGGAGGATTTCAACCTAAGGCACCTAAAATTGAGGAATATTGCAAATAATATGGTAGCAAAGGCAGCTCAGATGAAAACTCGCACACACGCGGTTTTAAATCTCTGCACCAAATTCACCTTAAACCAGCAAATAATAGAGCCTACAAGATTGGAGAATACGCTGGACCTCATCTTCACTAGCAATGATGATCTGATACGAAATGTCATCATATCAAAAACAATATACTCAGATCACAACATAATAGAGATCCAGACATGTATGCGGGGGGCCTCAGACCAACAAAATGTGATCAAACGCGAGGGAGCCTTCACCAAATTCAACTTCAATAACAAAAACATAAGGTGGGACCAAGTTACCAAGTCCTAAATTATATAAACTGGGAAGATAACCTAAGCATCATGGATCCTAACCTATGTCTAGAACAAATAAACTCTGTGGCACTTGAGGTTTGCTCAAGGAAAATTCCCTTAAAGGAAAGGAGGAGATGCAAACTAGAAATAGAAAGGCGCTCCCTATACAGGCGAAGGCAAAGAATAACACAGCGGCTACAAGAGGCCAACGTATCTGAAATACGTAGGGAGACACTGGTCAGAGAAATAGCAAACATCGAACTAAAACTAAAGGAATCTTACAGGAATCAAGAAATGCGGGAAGAACTAAAAGCCATAAATAAAATTGAAAGAAATCCAAAGTATTTCTTTTCTTATGCCAAATCAAAGTCGTGAACAACATGCAATATTGGGCCCCTACTTAAATGGGATGGGTCCTACACAGATGACAGCAAGGAAATGAGTGAGCTAATAAAGTCCCAGTAAGACTCAGTTTTTGGCGAGCCGCTAACCAAACTGAGAGTCGAAGACCTAAATGAATTTTTTATGAGAGTGCCACAGAACTTCATAGACGCAAACCTATCTGACATTATCCTGACGCCAAATGACTTCGAAAAGGTGATAAATGACATGCCCATGCACTCCGCTCCAGGCCCAGACTGATGGAACTCCGTGTTCATCACGTGCTTTTAACATCCTATGGAGAGGGAGCATGGACACTGGGGTCGTCCCACAGTTACTAAAAACAACAGACATAGCCCCACTCCACAAAGGCGGCTGTAAAGCAATGGCAAAGAACTACAGACCAATAGCGCTAACGTCCCATATCATAAAAATCTTTGAAAGGGTTCTAAGCAGCAAGATCGCCACTCATCTAGATAACCATCAATTACACAACCCAGGCAGCATGGGTTTAGAGAAGGTCGCTCGTGTCTGTCCCAATTACTGGACCACTACGAAAAGGTCCTGGATGCTCTAGAAGACAAACAGAATGCAGATGTTATATACACAGACTTTGCAAAAGCCTTTGACAAGTGTGACCACGGTGTGATAGCACACAAAATGTGTGATTAACGAGTGTACAGTTCGTACTTTTAACGGTTGTTACCATAGCTGTCCACGTCATCAACATCCTCTGCCCATGTGATCCTTCGTTAGCCAATCATAGGCCTCCCTTTTTGAACGCCCCACGGCCGTGCGGGCTAGCAGCCAGTTCCACCCTGATAGGCAGTGTAGACGGACATAGGCCTAAGACTCTCGGCTCCCATATATCTAACGCCTCCAATAAACGCTACCATACCAAGCTCATCTTTAATATATTACCAAATCTATGCAAGAACCCCCACAACACAAATGGTGTTAAGGAATGACTGGAAAATTTGGTAGATGGATCTATAATTTCCTAACAAATAGAACACAAAGAGTAGTAGTCAACAGAGTAAAGTCTGAGGTGGCTACGGTGAAAAGTTCTGTTCCACAAGGCACAGTACTCACTCCCATCTAGTTCCTCATCCTCATATCAGACATAGACAGGGATGTAAGCCACAGTGCCGTGTCTTCCTTTGCATATGACACCCGAATCTGCATGACAGTGTCCACCATTGAAGACACTGCAAGACTCTAAGCAGACATCAACCAAATCTTTAAATGGGCTGCAGAAAACAATATGAAGTTCAATGGTGAGAAATTTCAATTACTCCGGTATGGAAAACGTGAGGAAATTAAAATTTCATCGGAGTATAAAACAAATTCCAACCACACAATAGAGCGAAACACTAATGTCAAAGACCTGTGAGTGATCATGTCAGAGGATCTCACCTTCAAGGACCATAACACTGTAGCAATCGCATCTGCTAGAAAAATGTCAGGATGGATAATGAGAACCTTCAAAACCAGGGATGCCAAGCCCATGATGACACATTTCAGGTCGATTGTTCTATCTAGGCTGGAATATTGTTGCACACTAACTGCACCTTTCAAGGCAGGTGAAATTGCTGAACTAGAAAATGTGCAGAGAACCTTCACAGCACGCATAACTGCGATAAACCACCTCAATTACTGGGAACGCTTGAAGTTAATAAACCTGTACTCCCTAAAATGCAGGCCAGAGATACATTATTATATACATTTGGAAAATCCTAGAGGGATTAGTACCAAACTTGCACACGGGTCACTCCCTACGAAAGCAAAAGACTCGGCAGGCGATGTAACATCCCCCCAATGAAGAGCAGGGGTGCCACTAGAGAGACAACACAATAAGTGTCAGGGCATAAAATACAGTCATATGTTTTTCTTCTGCACCTTTTTCCTATTCACCTCTGCTTTTGCACAATTTATGTAATTATCATTACCCAGTGTTACTCCATGACTGTTATTATTAAGATTCATAATATCAAAGCCTAAGTCAATATATCCATACTCATTATTACCCATTTCTAAACCCATACCTCTAACTAATCCTAGTTTAAAGTCCTAACAACACCCTCAACTGGTTATGGGAAGTACACCATCTTTCAAGAAAGTGAGATAACTGCCCGAAATGCCCGGGCATGATAATAGCCTCCAAGGATACATAAGGGGGATTACCAACAGACCCCTGGCTGTCTACAAGCATGCACTGGACAGGTACCTAAAGTCGGTACCTGACCAGCCAGGCTGTGGTTCGTACGTTGGACTGCGTGTAGCCAGCATTAACAGCCTGGTTGTTCAGGCCCTGATGCACCATGAGGCCTGGTCACAGACCGAGCCTCGGGGGCATTGGCCCCCGGAACTCTCTCCAGATAAACTATAGTATATGTACAAGATGTTGCAACAGTAGGTAAGTCCGGCATTTGTCAGCTGATTTGGGTTGCCAACTTCTAGGATATTTCTTCGTTATCTTGTTGCGTTGTGTTTTAGTATGCACAAGTTTGTGAGATATCTCATAAATGTCTGCTATGGCGGCAGTTTCCAGAACATCTGATGCAGTATGATCAGTCAGATAATCATGTATGTCAGCAGACATACAGTTGTTGAGATCTTCGTGAAGTATCAGTTGAACGAAGCTGTCAAAAGCATTGCAGTTTGAGGCTCTGCACTACCTCTTACCTGGAGATACCTAAAGAGGGTTTCGGGGGTCAACGCTCTCTCGACCCGATCTGAGAGCAGGCCTCGTGGTGGATCAGGGTCTGATCAACCAGGCTGTTACTGTTAGCTGCACGCAACCCAACGCACGAACCAAAGCCCGGCTGGTTAGGTACTGACTTTAGGTTCCTGTCCAGCACCTTCTTGAAGACGGCCAGGGGTCAATTGGTAATCCAAATTATGTATACTAGGATGCAGTTGAACAGTCCTGGGCCCCTGACACTTATTGTGTTGTCTCTTAGTGTACTCGTGAGGCCCCTGCTTTTCATTGGGGGAATGTTGCATCTCCTGCCGAGTCTTTTGCTTTCGTAGGGAGTGATTTTCGAGTTCAAGTTTGGTACAAATCCCTCTAAGGTTTTCCAAGTGTATATTTTTATGTATCTTTCTCTCCTGCATTCCAGGGAATACAAATCAAAGGACTTCAAACGTTCCCAGTAATTTAGGTGCTTTATCGTAGTTATGTGTGCCGTGAAAGTTCTCTGTACATTCTCCAGGTCAGCAGTTTAGCCTTCGTTGAAGGGAACTGTTAGTGTACAGCAGTATTCCAGCCTAGAGAGAACAAGTGATTTGAAGAAAATCATCATGGGCTTGGTATCCCTAGTTTTGAAGGTTCTCATTATCTATCCTACCATTTTTCTACCAGATGAGGAAGATACATTGTTGTGGTCTTTGAAAGTGAGATCCTCTGACATTATCACTCCCAGGTCCTTCATATTAGTTTTTCGTTCTATTGTGTGGTTAGAACTTGTTGTATTCCCTTATACAGTTCGAATTTCAAGTTTTCAGTATCGGAGTAGTTGAAATTTCTCTTCATTGAACTTCATATTGTTTTCTGCGGCCTATTTAAAAATCTGGTTGATGTCCGCCTAGAGCCTTGCAGTGTCTTCGATGGATGACACTGTCATGCAATTCGGGTGTCATCCACAGAGGAAAACACGGAGCTATGGCTTACTTCTCACTCTTAAGAGCAATCGTTTTTCTCACGCGCGAATTCGACTCAGGTTTGACCTTGTGTTCGCTGCAAAGTACATAAGCACGTTGATAACTCACAGGTAACAAGTTGTAATTAATCTATTGTAGCTTGTCTGACAGTATCGTAATTAATATATTTATCATAGGGTAAAACAGCAGTACAAGTTTGAGCTCTGCCTATTAAAGCTGTGGGCAATAATGTTGCCCAGTGTTTGCGTTACCAATTCATTGCTCGTACCTGGTTGTAAAACACATCAAAATAAGTATCTAAGTCACTTTCAAAGAATAACGAACCATAGAGGCGGCTTTCTGCATATTAAATGTGTCCTCTATTGTATTACAAGGTTTATCAGATCTATTATAGCATAGCATAGGATACTCCCAGATAAGACCCATGTGGGAGAAAGGGAGATTTGGATAGAGGAAGATAAGTGGGTGAGAGGAAGGGATAAGAGAAAGGAGAAGAAGAGCCGGGGCTAAACCCAGCTGCATAGCGTTGGTTGGCAACGTAGAGGGATTAGTTGCTAGAGCAGGGGTGCCACTAGCACGTTGAGGGACAACACAATAAGTGTGAGGGGCCCAAGATTGTTCAACTGCCTCCCAGCGTACATCAGGGGATTACCAACAAACCCTGGCTGTCTTCAAGCAGGCACTGGACAGGCACCTCAAGTCGGTACCTGATCAGCCGGGCTGTGGTTCGTACGTTGGACTGCGTGCCGCCAGCAGTAACAGCCTGGTTGATCATGCTCTGGTCCAACAGGAGGCCTGGTCGCGGACCGGGCCGCGGGGCGTTGACCCCTGGAATTCTCTCCAGGTAGACTCCAGGTAGACTGCAAGAGCGTGTTAATCGCAATGAAAGAACTGGATTGGACATTCACACAGGTGTCGGCACAACGTCAAAGCTGGTTTGTTGTTGTCTGCTTCTCAAATGCCTCTGTGCCTCTATTTGTGCAATTTGCAACTGTATTAGGCGTTTCATCCTCTCACACTGATCCTGAGAGATAGGACCAGTGGGCAACGGAGGAGTAGAAAAATTAACAGATCTGTCTGGACGTTCCTTATGTCGGGCGCCTTGTCCAGCCGTTCCTAGAGATTCTAGATCTGGTCTAGGATAACTATACACAGGTGTAGAGTCAGTGGTACGAGTATGATACTGAGTCATATTGTGTACTGTCTCAGTCAAGCGAGAAGGGGTGAGCTTAACTGAGCTTCACTAGGCTCACACACTTCTGCCTTAGTTGCACTCTCTACTAAGTCAACATAATATCTAATTGTGACACCTGGCTCTCTGAATCTGATTCTGAATCAGAAATCTCTGAGAGAGCAGGAAACAATAAATCTTTAATTAATACTCTGACAGTTTCTGGGTGTAATTCATGTGATAATCACAGTCACACCGAGATACTTGGCTACTCGCCAACACGTCTGAATTTTTAAAGTATTTAACTTCGACAAAGTCAGAGTATCAATTAACTGTTTCACACTGACATAATGAAAATAAATATACAGAGAGAGAGTGATTATAGGTTATGATCCCAGTAGGAAGTCAATTTACAAAGTACTTGCAAAATTGTTGATTGTCTAAGAGCTAGAGCTCATTAACAGTATCTCTATATGCTTTGATCAAGAGACTCGCACAGGTACACACATCCACCTATTATGTTATACAAGAACGAATTTTAACTTCTTAGATCAGGAAATTACTCAAAGTGTTTGACTATAGACTTACTAGTAAGTCAAATTAGACAATCTCTCAAGCACCTTGGATCAAAATTCCGGAGAGGCCCCTATTGTTACAAAATGTGACGTCCATAAAGTATAGATATAATAATAATAATAATAATATCTTTATTTACTACAAGTACATGTACAAGGTATACAGACCATAGCTGACATCAATGACATACTACTATATAGAAAGCCCCTTGTTATATAGAGAATTTCTCCCAAATTTTGTTAGTTTTGTCCCAGGATGCGACCCACACCAGTCCACTAACACCCAGGGAATAGGAGGGTTTAGAGAGGAAGAAGCTGGATACTCAAAGTGATTTTCAATCAGAATCGGCTCAAAACAGGATCCTGCTGGAGAAAGCACGACTAAGGAACATGTCGGTGTATCAGAGGGTGTATCTCGATCGCAACAGAACACGAGAAGAAAGGCAGAAACTGAAAGAGAGGGTACAAATACGAAATGAGGGAAGAGAGGCAAAGATGGAGATAGACAGGAGAACCCAGACTCAGGAGGAAGATCAAATACAACCTCCCTCACAACCACCTACAGAAGCCTCCCAACCAGGACAACCAGAATGCAACCAAACATTCTAACCCAAAACACACATGACGTTCCCACTGCCCCCACCCACCTCATTACAAACTCCACCTTCACAGCAACTGTGCATAGTTCCTCATCAGGTCTCCTGCTTTCCCAACCCCAACATACCCTGCAGACCACAGTTTTAGAAAAGAAGTTGAAGCTTTGATATACAAATGCAAACAGAATAGCAAATAAATGTGAGGAGTGACATGAAAGAATCAAGGAGACATCCCCAGACATAATAGCACTCACAGAAATGAAATTCACCAGGATGATAACAGATGCAATCTTTCCACCCACATACCAAATCCTGAGGACAGATAGAGGGAGCAGAAGGGGATGAGGAATTGCACTGCTCATTAAAAACCAGAGTGGATTTGAGGAATAATCCAGTCTGGTTGCCATAAGGTGGTAATTGGAGTAATGTACAACCTGCCACAGAACTGCAAGAGGCCAAGAGTAGAATACGAAGAGAGCAACAGAGCAATGGTAGACACACTAGCTGAGGTGGCCAGAAGAGCTCACATGGGTAGAGCAAAGTTACAAGTTATGGGTGATTTCAATCACAAGGACATTGACTTGGAAAACCTGGAGCCCCATGTGGATCCCGAAACATGGAGAGACAAAATGATAGATGTGGTACTGGAAAACTTCATGGTAAGGATGAACCAACAAAACAGGACCTAGTATTAACCTTGAGTAGTTCGGACATCGAGAATATCATGTATGAAAGGCCCCTTGGAGCAAGTAATCATGAGGTTCTGTGCTTTGAATGAATAGTTGAGCTATAAGTGGAAAGGATAGCAGGAAAAGGATGGGAGAAGCCAAACTACAAAAGGGACGACTGCACATGCATGAGGAACTTCCTGCAAGACATTCAGTGGGAAAGAGAATTGGTAGGAAAACAAGTACAAAAATGATGGACTATGTGACAACAAAATGCAAGGAGGCATAGGAGAGGTTTGATTCCAAGGGAAACATAAATAATGGGAATACCAGAACGAGTCCTTGGTTCACCGAAAAGTGTAGCGAGGCAAAAACTAAGTGCACTTCAGAATGGAAAAAGTACAGGAGTCAAAGGACCGAGAAAAATAAAGAGATTTGCCAAAGAACCAGAAACGAATATGCACAAAAATGAAGTGAGGCTCAGCGACAATGCAAAAATGATATATCATCTAAAGTCAAGTCTGACCCGAAGCTGTTGTATAACCACATCAGGAGGAAAACAACAGTTAAGGACCAGGTAATCAGGCTGAGGAAGGAAGGTGAGGAGTTCACAAGAAACAACCAAGAGGTACGTGAGGAGCTCAACATGAGATTTAAAGTATTTACAGTGGAGACAGGAAAGACTCCAGGAAGTCAGAACAGGAGGTACACCAACAAGAGATACAACAACAAGTTCTGGTAAATTTATGGAATCGATCTCACCTTCAAGGACCATAACACTGTAGCAATTGCATGGCTACCCAAGAAATAAGCTTTGATAATTCTATTTACTCATAGGCAAGTCCACTCAAATTCAACCCTCTCACTCATGAATTTATCCAACCTAAATTTGAAATTACCCAAGGTCCTAGCTTCAATAACCCTACTAGGCAGACTGTTCCACTCATCAACTACCCTATATCCAAACCAAAACTTTCCTATATCTTTTCTAAATCTAAACTTATCTAATTTGAATCCATTATTGCGGGTTCTCTCTTGGAGAGATATCCTCGTGACCTTATTACCTTATTTATATCACCTTTGTTAATACCCATTTTCCATTTGTATACCTCGATCATGCCTCCCCTCATTCTTCGTCTTACAAGTGAATGTAATTTTAGGGTCTTCAATCTTTCTTCATACGGAAGATTTCTAATGCTATGTATTAATTTAGTCATTCTACGCTAAATGTTTTCTAACGAATTAATATCCATTCTGTAATATGGAGACCAGAATTGAGCTGCATAATCTAGGTGAGGCCTTACAAACGATGTATAAAGCTGTAATATAACGTCTGGACTTCTGTTGCATACACTTCTTGATATAAATCTTGATATAAATCCCGACTGAAACAAAATAAATCGCCAGGTCTGATGAGCTTTTGCAAGGGTTCTTAAGGAATGAAAAATGGAACTCTGTGAACCAATATCTAACATTTTTAATTTATTTCTTCAAACAGGTGTAGTGTCTGATATGTGGAAGATGGCTAATGTAATTTCTATTTTTAAAGCAGGGGACAAGTCACTACCGTCAAATTTCAGCCCAATAAGCCTTACCTCAATTGTAGGCAAATTACTAGAGTCAATTATAGCTGGTAGACAGCAACCACCCAGGGAGGTACTACCGTCCTGCCAGGTGACTGTGAAACAGAAACCTGAAACTGTTTTACATGATGGTAGGATTGCTGGTGTCTTTTTCTGTCTCATAAACACGCTGGATAACAGGTATATCTAGCTACTTCTACTTACACTTTAGGTCACACTACACTGGCATACACATGCATATATATACATACACACATCTAGGTTTTTCTTCTTTTTCTTAATAGCTCTTGTTCTTTTTATTTTCTCTATTGTCCATGGGGAAGTGGAAAGAATCTTTCCTCCGTAAGCCATGCGTGTCGTATGAGGCGACTAAGATGCCGGAGCAATGGGCTAGTAACCCCTTCTCCTGTACAAATCTACTAAAAACGAGAAGAAGAAAAACTTTATAAAATTGGGTTGTCTGAATGTGCGTGGATGTAGTGCGGATGATAAGAAAGAGATGATTGCCGATGTTATGAATGAAAAGAAGTTGGATGTCCTGGCCTAAGCGAAACAAAGCTGAAGGGGGTAGGCGAGTTTCAGTGGGGAGAAATAAATGGGATTAAGTCAGGAGTATCTGGAGAGTTAGAGCTAAGGAAGGGGTAGCAATAATGTTGAAGGATCAGTTATGGAAGTAAAGAGGGAATATAAATGTGTAAATTCAAGGATTATTGGATTAAAATAAGGGTCGGATGCGAAAAGTGGGTCATAATAAGCGTGTATGCACCTGGAGAAGAGAGGAGTGTAGAGGAGAGAGAGAGATTTTGGGAGATGTTAAGCGAATGTATAGGAACTTTTGAACCAAATGAGAGAGTAATTGTGGTAGGGGACCTAAATGCTAAAGTGGGAGAAACATGCAGAGAGGTGTAGTAGGTAAGTTTGGGGTGCCAGGTGTAAATGATAATGGGAGCCCTTTGATTGAACTTTGTATAGAAAGGGTTTAGTTATAGGTAATACATATTTTAAGAAAAAGAGGATAAATAAGTATACAAGATATGATGTAGGGCGTAATGACAGTAGTTTGTTGGACTATGTATTGGTAGATAAAAGACTGTTGAGTAGACTTCAGGATGTACATGTTTATAGAGGGCTACAGATATATCAGATCACTTTTTAGTTATAGCTACAGTGGGAGTAAAAGGTAGATGGGATACAAGGAAAATAGAATCAGTAAGTAAAGAGAGGTGAAGGTTTATAAACTAAAAGGAGGCAGTTAGGGTAAGATATAAACAACTATTGGAGGATAGATGGGCTAGTGAGATGTAGGCAATGGGGTCGAAAATGTATGGGGTAGATTTAAAAATGTAGTGTTAGAGTGTTCAGCAGAAGTTTGTGGTTACAGGCGAGTGGGTGCGGGAGGGAAGAGGAGCGATTGGTGGAATGATGATGTAAAGAGAGTAGTAAGGGAGAAAAGTTAGCATATGAGAGGTTTTTACAAAGTAGAAGTGATGCAAGGAGGGAAGAGTATATGGAGAGAAAAGAGAGGTTAAAAGAGTGGTGAAGCAATGTAAAAGAGAGCAGATGAGAGAGTGGGTGAGATGTTATCAGCAAATTTTGTTGAAAATAAGAAAAAGTTTTGGAATGAGATTAATAAGTTGAGGAAGCCTAGAGAACAAATGGATTTGACAGTTAAAAATAGGAGAGGAGAGTTATTAAATGGAAGTTAGAGGTATCGGGAAGATGGAGAGAATATTTTGAGGATTTGTTAAATGTTGATGAAGACAGGGAAGCTGTGATTTCGTGTGTAGGGCAGGAGGAATAACATCTTGTAGGAGTGTGGAAGAGCCAGTTGTGGGTGTAGGGAAGTTCGTGAGGCAGTGGGTAGAATGAAAGGGGTAAGGCAGCTGGGATTGATGGGATAAAGATAGAAATGTTAAAAGCAGGTGGGGATATAATTTTGGAGTGGTTGGTGCTATTATTTAATAAATGTATGGAAGAGGGTAAGGTACCTAGGGATTGGCAGAGAGCGTGTATTGTTCCTTTGTATAAAGGCAAAGGGGACAAAGAGAGTGCAAAAATTATAGGGAATAAGTCTGTTGAGTGTACCTGGTAAAGTGTATGGTAGAGTTATTATTGAAAGAATTAAGAGTAAAACAGAAAGCAGGATAGCAGATGAACAAGGGGCTTTAGGAAAGGTAGGGGTGTGTAGACCAAGTGTTTACAGTGAAACATATAGGTGAACAGTATTTGGATAAGGGTAAAGATGTTTTTGTGGCATTTATGGATTTGGAAAAGGCGTATGATAGGGTAGATAGGGGGCAATGTGGCAGATGTTGCAGGTGTATGGAATAGGAGGAAGGTTACTGAAAGCAGTGAAGAGTTTTATGAGGATAGTGAGGCTCAGGTTAGAGTGTGTAGGAGGGAAGGGACTATTTCCCAGTAAAAGTGGGCCTTAGACAAGGATGTGTGATGTCACCGTGGTTGTTCAATATATTTATAGATGGGGTTGTAAGAGAAGTGAATGCGAGGGTCTTGGCAAGAGGTGTTGGGCTAAAAGATAAAGAAGCAAATACAAAGTGGGAGTTGTCACAGTTGCTTTTTGCTGATGACACTGTGCTTTTGGGAGATTCTGAAGAGAAGCTGCAGAGGTTGGTGGATGAATTTGGTAGGGTGTGTAAAAGAAGAAAATTGAAAGTGAATATAGGAAAGAGTAAGGTGATGAGGATAACAAAAAGAATAGGTGACGAAAGATTGGATATCAGATTGGAGGAGAGAGTATGGAGGAGGTGAATGTATTCAGATATTTGGGAGTGGACATGTCGGCGGATGGGTCTATGAAGGATGAGGTGAATCATAGAATTGATGAGGGAAAAGGGTGAGTGGAGCACTTCGGAGTCTGTGGAGACAAAGAACCTTGTCCATGGAAGTAAAGAGGGAATGTATGAGAGTATAGTTATACCAACGCTCTTATATGGGTGTGAAGCATGGGTGATGAATGTTGCAACGAGGAGAAGGCTGGAGGCAGTGGAGATGTCATGTCTGAGGTCAATGTGTGGTGTGAATATAATGCAGAGAATTCGGAGTTTGGAAATTAGGAGGAGGTGCGGGATTACCAAAACGATTGTCCAGAGAGCTGAGGAGGGGTTGTTGAGGTGGTTTGGACATGTAGAGAGAATGGAACGAGACAGAGTGACTTCGAGTGTATAAATCTGTAGTGGAGGGAAGGCGGGGTAGGGGTCGGCCTAGGAAAGGTTGGAGGGAGGGGTAAAGGAAGTTTTGTGTGCGAGGGCTTGGACTTCCAGCAAGCATGTGTGAGCGTATTTGATAGGAGTGAATGGAGGCATATGGTTTTAATACTTGACGTGCTGTTGGAGTGTGAGCAAAGTAACATTTATGAAGGATTCAGGAAACCGGCAGGCCGGACTTGAGTTCTGGAGATGGGAAGTACAGTGCCGGCACTCTGAAGGAGGGTGTTAATGTTGCAGTTTTATAACTGTAGTGTAAAGCACCCTTCTGGCAAGACAGTGATGGAGTGAATGATGATGAAAGTTTTTCTTTTTCGGGCCACCCTGCCTTGGTGGGAATCGGCCGATGTGTTAATAAAAAAAAAAAAATATATATATATATATATATATATATATATATATATATATATATATATATATATATATATATATAT
>WNWK01032077.1:0-22186 GCA_009830355.1 Cherax destructor
GAATTCAATCCACCACTATTAACCCTCCTCCTGTAGCCCTCCGCCATGACAGTGAAAATAAAATTTCACGATGCGGCCACCAGAGGTCACGACGAACACCCGCACACAACCAGGGCTGGGCGTTGAAT
This sequence comes from Cherax destructor, assembly GCA_009830355.1. Lineage (NCBI taxonomy): Eukaryota > Metazoa > Arthropoda > Malacostraca > Decapoda > Parastacidae > Cherax > Cherax destructor. Next base: position 129 of record WNWK01032077.1, read on the forward strand.
GAAGGTAATGAACTAGATCTGGTCACAATAATTGGTAGATCGTTCAAATTATGATATGATGATAATACATTGTTCATTACAAAATGATGATAGACATTGTAACTAGTGTTTAGTAGGATGGAACATAATAGTAAAAATTAAATTATCTTAATGAAAATAACATTGAACATTTTGAGAGTAATTTACAGTTTGAGTATTTAGTTTAGGGTGATTAGGTGGTAACATAATTGTAAAAGTTGAAATTATTTTATAGGAAAATAACTTTGAGCATTTTTGAAGGCAATTTACAGTATGAGTATTTAGTTTAGGGTGAGTAGGTGGTTTTTGAGAAGAGTCTTAAATTGATTTTCAGACAAGGTTATTTTAGCATTTCCTGGTAATGAGTTCCAGATTCTGGGGCCCTTTATGTGCATAGAATTCTTACATAGGTTGCTGTGGACACGGGGTACATCAACAAGTGATCTTTATCTTGTGTTATGATCATGGGTCCTATAAAAGTTGGTGATGAGAATTTTGAGCATAGGGTTTATATTAGAATGTAGAGTTCTATTTATGTAGTAGGCACAAGAATAAGTGTGAATGTTCTTTATGGTGAGTAGTTTTAGGCTTTTGAATATTGGTGGAGTATGATGTCTAGAGTGAGAATTTGTTATCATTCTGACTGCAGCCTTTTGCTGGGTTATGAGTGGTCTAAGGTGATTTAATGTTGTTGATCCCCATGCACAGATTCCATACGTGAGATATGGGTAAATGAGCGAGTGATATAGTGCAAGGAGAGCTGATTGAGGCACATAGTAGCGTATCTTAGATAAGATGCCTACTACTGTCTTAGAGATTTTCTAGTAAATTTGTTGTATGTGTGTTTGGAATTTAAGGCTACTGTCAATGTGGATTTTTAGGAATTTTCCCTCTTTGAGTCTTGTGATGGGTGAACCGTTGAGTGTTATGTTAAGTGGAACATTTGTAACTCTGTTTCCAAACTGTATAAAGTAGGTCTTGTCAGTATTTAGAGTAAGTTTATTAGTCGTCATCCATGTCGATATTTTCTGTAATTCTGCATTATCAGTATTGGCCAGTATGACTGGATTTGGGTGAGAGAAGACATATGTTGTGTCATCAGCAAATAATATGGGTTTGAGTAGTTGTGATACATTAGGTAGGTCATTGATGTAAATGAGGAATAAGAGTGGACCCAGTACACTTCCTTGAGGGACTCCGACTGTAATTTGCTGTGTGGAAGAGTTCGCTCCATTTGTGTACACGTATTGGCTTCTTTTACTGAGGTATGACTTTATGTAGTTAAGCGAGTGCCCTATTGTACCATAGTGTGCTAGTTTTGTAAGCAGTAAATCATAATCGACTGTATCAAAAGCTTTGCGTAGATCAATGAAGATTCCCAGTGGAACTTCTTTCTTCTCAAGTGCGGTATATATTAACTCTAGCATGTGCATAATGGCATCATTTGTGCTTTTGTTGGTCCTGAATCCAAACTGACTGGGGTTGATTATTATTATTATAATCAAAAGAAGCGCTAAACCACAAGGGTTATACAGTGCGGCGTGACTGGGGTTGAGTACGTTGTGTGAGATGAGGTAGGAATAGATCTGTCTATGAATTATTTTTTCAAAGATTTTAGAGAGCAGTGGTAAATTGGATATTGGTCTATAATTATTCAAGTTTGTTTGATCACCTCCTTTATGGATCGGGATGACCCTTGCTATTTTGAGAATTGATGGGAATGTGGAGGTTTCAATGGATTTATTGAATAGTGTTGCAATAATTGGTGACAGTACCTGTGAAGCTTTTTTGTACATAAAAGGTGGTAAGCTATTTATGTCTCCTGCCTTGTTTTTAAAGGTGTTGATTATGAGCGAGACTTCTATTGGGTTGGTAGGAGCTAGGAATAGCGTATTAGGGTAGTTGTTGGTGAGATAGTCTGTTGGATGTGTGTTGGAGCTTGGGATTTTACTCGCTAGATTCTTTCCTATGGTGGAGAAGAAAACATGAAGTCTGTTTGCTGGAGATTGACACCAGTCAGTCCATCTATCATCATTCTATCATGCAGGAGGAGCCACATGTCTATGGTACATCCAACAAAATAAGCAGACTCTTGGATGTCACTACCGCCCGCCTCCGGCTGGGTTACAAGTATCTTTGGCAGGTTAAATCACCACCACCAGATGTAGACCAAACAAGATGTAAACTTTGCCAGTTGGATTATTGTCACACCCTGCGTCATTATGTACTGGAGTGCGATAAAATTAATGAATTCAGAGACTACTCACTCAGAAATGTTCAAGATATGTCAAAGTATTTTATCCACAGTGTTATATTACAGACCATTCTTAAAAAATACCCTGACTTTGCTCCCTGTAAATAAAGCATTGACACGTTAGTTACCATTTTGTCCTAGGCACATGTCGATTAGACACTAGGCCTGTTGTATATATATATGTGTGTGTGTGTGTGTGTGTGTGTGTGTGTGTGTGTGTGTGTGTGTGTGTGTGTAACGAAACACTTCGAAATGTTTCGGCCCCGCCGGGAATTGAACCCGGGCCCTCTGTGCGTGAAGCAAGAGCGCTAGCCACCATGCCATCGGGGCGTGTACGTGTGTGTGTGTGTGTGTGTATGTATATATGTGTGTATGTATATATGTGTGTATGTGTATGTGTGTATGTATATACATGTATTTTTGTGTGTGTATATGTATGTGTATATGTATATGTGTGTGTGTGTGACCCAACAATTAAAATTTGCACCAATAACTCATTACAGTTGTGGCTGGGTGTAGACTAATAGATTGCTCATTGCTTTATAATTTGTTCATGAGTGCAACCATGTACAGACGTAAGTAAATTTACTTACATGATTCATTACCTTGTAACTAGTGAATTCCTTACCATTGTACCTTGTTCAGCTATCAAAACTTTGGGGCCCAGTCTCTGGACCCTATATATACCTCTGTAATCTGCAAATACATTTGTAACTTGTCATGATTGTGACCATCTGAGTTCATTACCTTTGTAACTTGCTCAGCTATCAAACTTTGAGGTCCAGTCCCTGGACCCATTATGTACCTCTGTAATCTTTTGACTACCGCCCACAGGATGGGTATGGGGTGCATAATAAAGATATCAAACTAACTGTCTCAGTTGGTGAGAGTAGGGGTTCGTCTGTTTTTGATAATTTGATGGTATTGTTCTCTGATATTTTTTTATTTCCTAGAATTGCTGATAGGGTTTTCCAGGTCTTTTTCATATCACCTTTTATGTTATGTAATCTGTTCTCATAATCTAATTTTTTTGACCTTATCAGGCTGGTAAGGATTGATGAGTAGCGTTTGGATTGTTCTCTGGTTATCAGACCCCTTCTGTACTGTTTTTTTTCATATTGGTGCCTTTTGTTAATGGATTTAAGGATGCTGGGTGTTAGCCACGGATTGTTGAGTCTCTTAGCTGTGATCTGTTTAGTTTTTTAGGGCAATATTTGTAATAGAGGTGGTGGTTTTTTTTAAGGAAATTATTGATGCATTCTTTAGTATCTGAATATGATTCAATCTCATTATTCCAGTCGATGTCAATCATAGCTGTTATAAAATTATTAACAGCTGACTCGTTATGTAGTCTGAAGGTAACTTTTGAAATATCTTGGGGCAAGTTACCTAGGTTGGTAATGTAGGGTTGGTAGGTTGATGATGTAGGGTATGCAACAGTTTTTCCTGACAAAATCATCTGACGTCATTTACCAACCAATCAATAAGTTCTACGTGAACGCTTCATGGCAACCCCAGAAACAACTAGAATCTCATCCTTGTACAGCACCCCCCTCCAAGAGCGTTCACGCATGGTTATGCCATAAGACACAAACATAAATACCACAATAACAATGACCACACATAGAATGACAGGCTAGATACATATTACCCATGACACAATCGTATATAAAATACATATATACCTTCCCAACCATGGGATACATTATACACAATATATACCTGATAACCACATATCATTCCTATTTCCCCAAAATTCTTGCAACCACCAAGCCCCATATATTTAACGCCACCTTTAGTATACTTCTGACCTATACACAAACATATGATATAACAAATATAGACAAGAAGAGGTATACACTTCTTATAGAAAACTACCCACATACCCCACATGCATACACCCCCTTGGACACAATCCCAAAACAAGAAAACACAACATGAACAACGCACACACACAAAATGTTACATATTTCTTATATAATGATCTCTGCATTTCAACACAAAACACAGAAAACACAAACAAACAATAACAACTCACTCCATTAATGACCTTACACAGAAGGCCCAAAATAAAAGATGAAAATCAATGATTATGCAAACCATGTATGCATTCTAATCCAAAATCGGAACCAACCTTCGGCACAGAAAGTTCACATACTCAGAGAAGTACTGAAGCACAAACCCCAGCCTCTTCCCCACTGATCTACACCCTCCCCACCTAATGGCCTTCCACCTGAAAACCCACCTTACCCCCCTTACCTACCATCTACACATTCCCCACTACTTTACCTATCCCCGAGCACCACCCCTAACCCATCCCCCCTCCTTCCCCCAGTAACCTCTCCCCTCCCCATGCCCCTTAACCCATGCACTGTCATCTCTCGATAAGGCTGCGAGAAAGCCCCATCCCACGCCCGACCATATAATTCCCTATTCCTACACTTAGTCCTATAAAATGCCACACCCAATGCCCCAATACGTGCCCTCCCCTTCTCTTCCCTACAACTCCATGAAATATAAACATAATCCAAAACCAAATAAGACAACCCCCTGCATATGCTGTCCGAAAACTGCCCCAGATCCAAACTCAGCGCCCTCAGAACCAAAACCTCCCTTTCCCCCACCTGTCGTAACAACTCTCCCCAAACCATTGTCTCACCTCCTGCAATCCAGCACAAAAATTAACAACATGATATGCCGTTTCCAGCTCACCACACTTACTGCAAACCCCATCGGCTACCAACCCCATTATGTATAATTGAGCTCTAGAAGACAAAAACCCCTGCAAAAACCTATATCCTACCTCTCGCACCCTAGGATGTAACTTTAGCTTTCGAAACCACCTCCATATTCCTTGCCAATCATACAGGGGATAAACCCCTCTCCCCTGCACCTCTCTTCCCTCCAAGCCCAACCTATCCAACCTACTAACCCTACTCATCCCTGGTTCTTTCATCACCATTAACCCTCGTAAAATTGCCTCACATACCAAAATATCCTTCCTCCCCCACCACCTGCACACCTCCTTCATTACTAACCCCACTCTTCTTCCCCCCTCCCCTCCTCTCATCAGAAATTCATGCCTCACAAACACTTCGTAATCTACACCTCAACGGTATCAACCCTATCCCTTCCCACCTCGTCTTGGTTTCCACTACCTCCCTACTCAGCCAGTGTCTCCCATGCCCCCCAACGAATCTCAAAACATTACTCAACAAACGTTGCACATCCACCTCCAAGAGAGGATATACCACCGCCCTAAACCATAATTTGCTATACACCAACACATTTATAACAATAACTCTTTGCATTAATGTCACCTCTCCCACTCCCCAGCCCCTCATCCTTCCAATTGCCGCATCCACCACCGTCCTTGAATTCACCTCCTGCACCACTACCGCATCTGCACTAAAAACTATACCACATATCTTAATCATTTCTACACAATTCCAACCCCTCCGTGACCCCAACGTTTCCCCAGACCAACTTCCTACCTCCAATAAATTAGACTTCTCCCTATTAACCCTCATCCCTGTTCCCCTCCCAAAACGTTCTATCAAATTATTCAACCTACTCAATTGCCACTCCTTCCTAACCAACACCATGGTATCATCAACATAACCAACCATATCACCCACCACCTCTATCTCCCCAGATCCAACCCTCAACCCCGCCTCTACCAATCTGTAAAAAGGATCCTGCAAAAGTGCGAAAAGGATCTGTGACAGAGGACAACCCTGTCGCAGACCCCTCTGCATTTCCACTGCCCTTCCCACCTTCCCATTTATCTGCACTCGTAATAATGCACCTGCATACAATGTTTCAACCCACCTTACCACCCCTTCCCCAAAACCCTGCCTCTCCAATATTGCTAATAACATTCCTCGATCAACCCTGTCATATGCCCTCTGCTAATCCAATCCTAACACCCCCTCCTCACTTTCCTCAATAAACTGCTTAATACGCCGATGCCCTGTACGAATACTCCTTCCAGGCACCCCAAATTGGCCCTCATGCAAAACACCACCTAAACCCCTCTTGATCCCATTTGATAAAATCTTTGCAAAAATTTTGTAATCCGCCATCAACAAAGCCAGACCCCTATAATCACTTAAGCTCTCAGGAGAATCACCCTTCGCCACCAATACTACTACCCCAGTCCTCATTGATTTCCCCATGAATCCATCCTCCCTCAACTCATTAAACAACCTCACGAGAACCCCTTTTAAAACCTCCCAATGAGTTACATACAAATCCCCCGGCAACCCATCGATCCCAGGTGACTTCCCCAACCTCAAACTCTGCACGGCTTCCCATACCTCCTCCTCCAAAATCTCTGCCCTGCACTCTCTTCCCTCCTCCACACTTAAGAATCTCCCTATGCCCTGCAATAACCCCTCTCTGTCCACCTGATTAACCTTCCCCTTCGTGTATTGAACACGAAACCAACCTTCCGCGTACCCGCCCATACCCTCTGTCATTTGAAAAACCCTCCCCTCCTGGTATCCATCCACCCCCCCTCCACTTTTAAAGACGAAATTAACATCCCCCTCCTATGTTTCTCAAAAGTCCTAAAAACCACCTTTGAAGCCTTATTTCCCAATAAAACCTCCTCCATACCACTCCTAACCCATAAGGCATGAAACCATTCCTCCTGTAAATCCTGTAACCTATCCTCAATTCCACCACCTCTGCTGTTCTCCTCCCCCCCGAATCCCCCGCCTGACAATCACATAACAACTCCTCCAAATATTTCTGATACCCAAACCTACTCCTGCTATCTTCCCTACCGACCCACCCATAAAACTTCCTAATTTCCTCTTTCCCCCTCTCCATCCACCATCTGACAACCCCATTTTACACCCCCACCCCTTCCCACCCCTCCCCACTTCAATAATCTCGTATTCAATTTCCAATATCTCTTATACACACTCACCACCCTGTCCCACCCCCCTTCAAACAACACTCCCCTATGATCTGAAAAACCCACATCAACACATTCCACCCTCTGAACATCCACCTCCCTTGTCACATATATTCTGTCCAACCTTGCTGTGTAATCTTTCCTCACAAAAGTATATTCCACCATTTCTCCCCATCCCCCACCATGTCTACCACTCCCACTGCCCCCAACACACTCCTCAACGACCCCAACACCCCCCTCCTCCTAACGGCTCGACGTCTCTAATCCGAATCACACAATTCCAATCTCCAGCAATTATAGACACTTGAGGCAAACCTCGGACAGCAGACGCCAACTCATTGTTTACAAAATCATCCTTTAGTCTCTTATTGCTTATAGCTGGCATATATACTCCCAGGAAACTCACCTGTACTCCACCCCAGTCCCCGTTTACTCTAACTATTCTACCACCCACATCCTCCCAAGACTCCAAAGTGAATGGACTTAACTCACTGACTCCTACCAACACCCCCCCTTTAAATGCCCTTGCATCACACGCAAAAATCCTATACCCCTTTATAGCTATCTCATTACCCTTCCTATAATTATGCTCCTGACAAAAGACAACATCAACATTCCACCTCCGCAAATAACCTCCACCCACTTACGTTTCACCTCATTCCTGAGGCCATTCACATTAATTGTTACACACCTGAAATGTAAGACTGGGGTTTGCTCTTTGGCTTCAGTAGTCTCTTTTCCAATATCATATGTCCTTCTCCATCCTTTCCCTCCTACCCCTCCCTTCCTCCTTCACTTCCCTAGTGCCCCCATTACCCTTTGACCTACCTCCTTTCCCTGCACCACATCTGCCCACACTTTTTTCCCAGGCCTTTGTACAGCTGTCAACAAGTCATCCTCAGACTCCTCCCCCGGCCTTTTCCTGGACTCCCCTTTCTCCTCAATTAACTCCATTTCCTCTTCCATATGAACCTCTGCTACTACCACAGATACCTGAGTGTTATTCACTTCCCTACACATATCATTCTCAACAACAGCCTCATTTTGATCATTCATGGAATCACGCTGCCCCAAAGCAGAAACTGCTTCCATCGACAAAGAATCTCCCTGTATGAACTCTCGCAGTTCCTTCAAAATCTCTGCCTCCTCCCCATGCATCCCCTGATGATCAGCAACAGATGCCATACTGTGTTCCTCTGATGCCACAGACGACACTTTACCCTCGCCTCCCATTTGCCCATCCACCTGCTCCACCTCCTCGCTCCACGACTGATGCACCATGCCCTCCTGCCCGTCATCCACATGTCGGTCTTCTGTCGGAATTGTTGAAGCCTCCTCTGTCTTCACATCATCGTCCACACATGCCCCGGTGGCCTGATGGCTAAATCTCTGGCCTGATGCACGGAGGGCCCGGGTTCAATTCCTGGCGGGGTGGAAACATTTCGAAGTGTTTTCTTACACACACACACACATACCTACAACAGGCCTAGTGTCAAGTCGACATGTGCCTAGGACAAAATAGTAACTAACCTTGCCTCACATCCATCTTCCTTCGATGACAATCCGCCGCCAGGTGTCCCTGCTGTCCGCATAACCGACAGGTGTGAGCCTGTCCAACATATGTAACATACACCTGCGTGCGGAAACCAGTCATTATTACATAAGAAGAGATAGCCTGACGTAACGTCATCTTGATGGACTACGTCCCCTCCAACATCCCAGCATAGGGCCCATTCGCCCACCTGCCAACAGTTACTGCATGAACAATGCCATATTTCTGCATGGCTTCAGAAATGTCACGTTCTCCCGCCTCAAAAGGCACGTTTTTCAACTTCACCCACTTGTAAGTGGCCGACACATCATGGACACATACCTCAAGGCCAGATAACACCACCAGCCTCTTGTCCTGAAATGTATCCACGATCCTGTGATACGCCACCGAACACGCAAACTTCACAAATAGCCTCCTCGCCCCATTAAAGGATATCCCGTATAATTCCGAATGGTCCACACCCAGCACATCACGCAGAATCGCAGGTAGAACAATATCCCTGTTTGATGGGTACACTGCTCACTGTAGAATCTCAATTCCAACAGTATTAACCCTCCTCCTGTAGCCATCCGCCATGACAGTGAAAATAAAATTTCACGATGCGGCCACCAGAGGTCACGACGAGCACCTGCACACAACCAGGGCTGGGCGTTGAAATTCAGCTTTCCTCATTTCGTTGTCCTTCACATTAACTTTGGTTATGCCATATTTCTAGTAAATGCAAAGATGTTGGTTTCTGCTGAGTCCCTGGACATATTGATGTTTGGGGCAATGAACAAGCATACTCAGCCACTCATTCAACTGTTCATGACCTTTCAATTTCTCACAGGGATATTCCTTACTCAATTATTATTATTATAATCAAAAGAAGCGCTAAACCACAAGGGTTATACAGCGCGGCAGGGCAGGACAGGATGCAGGGAGAATGGATTGTAAGAGGAAGATGGATGATTAGTAGGGTATGGAGTGCAGCAGGACAGAGGATAGTGCAGGGATAGAGGGTAGCAAGAGATCGAGGTAGAAGGGACTGAGGGAGGTGCTAAAGGTATAATCTTCAGAGTTTGTGTAGTAAGTCAGTTTCTGTCAAAAAGTCAACAAGAGAGTCAGGATTAAAGGAGGGTCCATCAGCAAGAAGGAAAGGTAAAGAAAGGGCCGCAGAGGGAAGACGCCGTTGGAGGTAAATTCTGCGTGCTCGTTGATATAGTGGGCAGTCCAACAGAATATGTCGAACAGACACTGGAACCTGAAAATGCTCACAGAGAGGGGCAGGGAGCCTCTCCATGAGATACCCGTGAGTAAGACGAGTGTGGCCGATGCAAAGACGGGAGAGTGTAGTCTCCCAACCTTGACATTGGTGACAAGAAGAAGGCCAGAAACCTATACTCGGTTTAATAGAATGAAGTTTGTTATTTAGCAGGTCAGACCAGCGTTGTTGCCAATGAGTGCGAAGGTGGGTAGCAATGACTGTAAAATAGTCCGTGAAACACCTCTATATGATACTTGAAGGTCATGTACTGCTGACTGCACAGCAGTGTCTGCCTGTTCATTGCCCTGTACATCAACATGACCAGGGACCCAACAAAAAAACAATATCTTTGTGCTTGCTAGAGATATGGTGTAACCAAAGGTGGATACGAAGAACTAGGGGGTGAGCTGTATCAATTTTACTGATAGCCTGTAAAGCACTAAGGGAGTCTGAAACGACCACAAATGGTGACACAGGCATAGATGCAATACGGATAAGTGCCACAAGAATGGCATACAATTCAGCTGTAAATATGCTACCCGAGGGTAATAGATGCCCTCGCAAGACGCTGTCCGGAAACGGAAACACTGCTGCGAATCCGATGCCGTCAGATGACTTTGAACCATTGGTGTACACTGTGATGGCATGGGAATGAGAACAGAAGTGGTCTAGAAAAAAAGAGCGAGAAGCCGCCGTAGGTAGTTGGGCTTTCAGGCAAGGTAGAGGAATAGAACAGACATGGACAGCAGGAACTTCCCAAGGGGGTAGGGAAAAGTGAGAAGCCACATGAACATATAAAGGCAGTAGCTGAAGGGAAGACAAGAGTGAATGGAGACGAAGAGAAAAGGGACGAAGTAAACAGGGGCGACGAACAAATAAAGAGTGTCTACTAACATCTGTGACAATCCTATACATGGAAGGATTGCGGAGGTCATGAGAGTGAACATAATAGCGAATGCAATGTGCATCACGACGATCGGACAAGGATGGAATGATCGCTTCTACAAAGAGGCTCTCAACCGGGAAAACGAAATGCACCAAGGCATAAGCGTAATCCCTGGTGATTGATGGGATTAAGGCTGGAAAGAGCAGCAGGGGAGGCAGCCGAATATATCTGGTCACCATAATCGAGTTTCGATAAAATTAGGGCTGAATGTAGGCAAAGGAGAGTTCTACGATCTGCCCTCAAGAAAGGTGTGCAAGGGTTTTAAGGAGGTTCAGCCGGCTATGACAAGTCGCCTTCAGAGAGGTAATGTGAGGTTTCCAGGACAATCTACAGTCAAACAGGAGGCCGAGAAACATGATTGTATCACGTTCTGGGATATGTGAGCAGTATAGGTACAATGGATGATCAGAGACCACTGCACGTCTAGTAAATGTAATTTGATGAGTTTTGCCACTAGAAAATTTAAACCCGTGCGTGGTGGCCCAATCGGAAACCCGGTTGACGGCATGTTGGAGGGAAACTGCAATGAGGTGGCAGTCAGCACCTGCACAAGCTATAGCAAAGTCATCCACATAAAGCGATGACCAAATATTTGATGGGAGAACAGATGTCAGATTATTTATAGCAAGCAGAAAGAGTGTTGTGCTCAGAACACAACCTTGGGGGACACCTTCAGCTTGGACAAATTCCGGGAAAAGCTCATTACCAACCCGGACACGGAAATGTCTTTCAGTTAAAAAGGCCTTAAGGAAAAATGGTAGTTTGCCTAGGTTATTCGCTGCCCAGCCTTTGCAGAGTGCGGGTGTGCTTGTTTTTGGTCCCTAGCGGTGGAGTTGAGAACTGGTAGTTTTCATCAACATGGTGGAGCGCTACAGACGACGTGTCAATACTGTCTGTATTGAAGTGTTGCAGGGCGCGATTTACCCAAGCAACGCAGATGTTCTCCTCCCAGCTATTTTGAGGGATTCTTTAGGGATATCCATTGAAGAATTATTTGGAATATCTCTCAACGGTTCATCGAGGATTTTTGTCAAGTTTGCAGTGGCCAGTGCATATGAGCGAGTGGTTGACACGTATCAGGAGAAGAGGATTGTCGTCAACAAGGGATTAGAGGTACGGCTTCAAGATGTGTCCTGGTACTACACTTATATGTGGATTAGAAACGTGTTGTTCGAAGCGTTGGATGTTGATGTGCGAAACGTCTTCAGTCAATTTGGTGACGTCCATGCAGCCACGGTGGGCCGGTGGGCACAGGGGACTTATGCCGGGCTGCCAGAAGGTTCATTTTCTTTGAAAATGACGCTCAAACGTCAGATACCTTCTTACGTCATGATGGATGAGTTCCGGCAGCAGGTCTATGTGACTTATGCAGGCCAAGTTCGAACGTGTCGCCTGTGTGGATTACCTGGACATGTGGCGGCGGCATGTGATCGTCGGATGGGCCAACAGAGACATGGCGCTGCTGATGGTATGAGGAAGGATGAAGTGGTGGTCGTGGATGCTATGGATGAGTCACCACGGGAGAATATGAGCATGGTGCCAAGTGGACAATGGAGTGACATTGTTGATAAGGAGGATGAGCATGTACTAACGTTGTCACAGGTGACCCAGGATGGCGAGACAGCGGAAACGGAGGAAGTGGCTCTGCCGGAAGGTGTGAACTTGGTTTTGTCTGAGCCGCTTTTGGAGGATTTTCCACTGTTGTTGGACTGTCCTGTGTGTGAGGGCACACAGCATGGTGTGGTGGACTCAGGATCAGATGTGAGGAGGGACGAGAGTGAGACGAGTGTGATGGGCGTCTCAGAGAGTGGGCCTTGCCTTCAGGTCCAGGAGGTTGGTGTAGAAGTGCACAGGGGAGAGGATTGTGAGGCGATGGAGGCTACAGGGGACTCCAGGAAAAGGCCTAGTGGTCTAGTTGAGGATGATGTCCTAACACCTGGGCAACAAGTGTGCAAGAAGGCCTGGGTGGAGGTGGCAAAAGGGGGACGGGGAAGTGTCAAGGGTAGAGAGGGGGGAGGGACAGGAAAGCAGACAGGCAAGTACTGGGAGTGTCAGTAGAGGAAGAGAGCATTAGTAAGGGAAAGTCGGTAGTGACGAGGAAGTTGAAAAGTAGAGGAAAGCCCCCTGCGTTCTTTTCAGGTGTTTAACGATGAATGTGGGTAGAGGTGACATTAAGACGTTTAAATGTGGATGTGTGTATATTGCAAGAGCATAATTATAGGATCGGGAGAGATTTGACGTTAAGTGGGTTTAGAGTTTATGCAGGTAGTGAGGGTAGTTTCAAGGGAGGGGTGGCTATAGGAATACGTGTGACCAGTCCCTTTCGGTTGTTGGCATGGGAAGAGGTGGGGAGTGGGAGGGTGGTAAGGGTTGAGGGTTTATGGGGGAATGTCAGAGTGTGTATAGTGGGAGTTTATATGCCGGCTATAAGTTGTAGAAAAACTAAGGAAGAATTTGTGAGAGAGGAGTTGATATATTTCTTACGTGGGTTGCCGGTTGTGACTATTATCGCAGGGAATTGGAATTGTGTGATTAGGAAGAGGGATGTGGAACCGAGAGGGGCGGGGTGTGAGTTGGGGTTTTGCGTGATGTTTTGGGTGCGGCAGGAGTCAGAAATGTGGTAGGGGGCGGTGGGTTGCATATAGAACATACGTTCATACGTAGGGCCCCTGCAAGACTCCATCGTGTGTATGTGTCGAGGGATGTTATAGTGGAAGGCGTGGATTGCGTTGATGTTGGGTTTTCCGATCACAGGGGTGTGTTGGCAGTGTTGGGATGGGAGGGAGCTGTTACAACGTATGCTAGTTATTGGAAGCTTAACATGGGCTTATTGCAGGGGGAACTGTGTAGGAGGAATTTTGAGGAGTGGTGGGAGGGGATGTGGAATGATGGGAAGGACCGGGAAGATGTGGTGGGTTGGTGGAATGGAGTGGCGAAAGTGGGTATTCAGGATTTTTATAAATGTGAAGGTAGAGAGCAGGCGCGATTGCGTTATGGCCTGCAGAGGTATTTGGAGGGGCAGTTGAGGGATTGTTATGTGGGGGGGACGGGTTACTCGCTGGAGGACATAGAGGTTTTGAGGGGCCAGTTGAAGGATATACAGAATGAGAGATTCCAGGCTATCAGAGTGAGGGCAGGTATTGAGGATGTGCTGTGGGGGGACAAACCGTCTTTGACTGTCTTGCATGGTTTTCGAAAGAGGAGGCAGGGTATGACGATGACATCATTGAAGGTACACGAGGAGTTAGGTGGGTATATGAGGGGACAGGTACTGAGGTCGACAGAGGGTATGAGCGGGTTTGTGGATGTTTGGTTTCGGCGGTATCTAGACCGTAGGCTGGAGGAGGTGGAGGCGAAAGAGGAAGTTTTGGAGGGTATACAGGTAGGGATTAGTGAGGAGGAGAGGAAAGGGATGGAGGGTAGTATAACTGAGGAGGAAGTGTGGTTCGCAGTGAAGGGGATGCAGAGGGGTAAAGCGCCGGGAGTCGATGGCTTACCTAGTGATTTTTATGTTCAACATTGGGGAGTGTTGAAGGAATGTTTGACAAAAGTTTTCAATCGTTTGAAGGAAGTACGGTATATGGGTGAGAATCAGCGCACTGGAGTTGTGGTTTTAGTGCCTAAGGGAAAATTGGTGGAAACGATTAGGGATTACAGAGCTATTACACTTTTATGTGCAGATTACAAAATCTTTGCAAGGATTTTGGGTAATAGGGTTAAAAAGGTTTTGGATTCTATCATAGAACGTGGTCAGTATGGGATACCAGGGAGGTGTATGGGGAATGGGCATGGTAGGATTAGGTCTTTCATCGAGGGTCGAGAGGGGGGTGGGGTTTTAGGGCTTGATTGGGAAATGGCTTATGACAGTGTGGATAGAAATATTTTATTTGACATTCTTCGTAAGCAGGGTTTTGGGAATGAAGTAGTGGGTTGGGTTCAAACGTTGTATGAGGGGGCTTTTGTGCAGGTTCAATTGAATGGAAGGGTGGGAAACGTGGTGGACATGAAGCGGGGTTTGCGACAGGGGTGCCCTTTGTCACAAATTCTGTTTGCATGCTTACAGGATCCTTTTTATAGGTTAGTATCGAAGGGGGTAGGGCAGGAGGGTCAGGTACCTGGTTGTGCATCTGGAATAGTGGGTTATGTTGATGACACAACAATTCTCGTAGGTGGGTGGGAGGGGTTAGATGCTATAGGGAGGATTATAAGTGTTTTTGGGGCAGCTACGGGGATGCGGATTAACAGGGTGAAATCTAAATGGTTAGAGGTGGGGACGTGGGTGGGCGGGGACTTGGGGAATAGGTATGGTTGGCATGTTGTTGAGTGCTTGAAAATTTGTGGGATAATTTATTGTAATGATGCGAGTAGGGCGAGGGTTGAAAATTCTTCTAAGGTGATAACAGCGACAATAGCAATAGCGTGAATGAGTGGATGGAGACCGGGAGATGTGACGTTAATGCAGAGGGTTATGGTAGTGAATGTTTTACTGTATAGTAAATTGTGGCATGTGGCAAGGGTATATCCACTCGTGGGGAGAGATGTTGAATTGTTACAGCGGAGAGCGTTGTGGTATATATGGGGTTTTGGTAGACATTGGCTTAATAAGGAGGTTGTCATGACGCTGGTTAGTAAGGGAGGTTTGGGGTTGATACCCTTACATAGGAGGCTTATAGGAATATATGTAAAGCAGAGATATGTGGAGGAGGGAGGAGTGGGTTGTAAGCGGGTGGGAGTGGTCATGCGTGAGGTACGGAGGTGGTGGAGTGGACGTGACCTGAGTTTATGTGAGGCAATGTTGAGGGTTTTACTAGTTGTCAGAGAGCCAAGGGGTTTTCGGGTGGGGGTTTTGGACAAGCTTGGGGGAGGCGGGGTATAGTGCAAGGGTAGCAGAGTACCCAAAGTATAATTGGCGGGCGACTTGGGTAGGTTTCCGGAAGTTGAGGCTGAGGGCGAGGGTTAGGGAGATGGTTTTTCGATTCCTACATGGAATCTTGGCTTCTAAAGCACAATTGTTTTTAATGGGTTTAGCGAGTGAGGGTACTTGTTTGAGATGTGGGCTTTTGGATACGTCGTACCATGCGGTGTATTTTTGTGAAGATTTAGGCGGGGTACGGGAATGGTTTGGACGGGTCCTGAGGAGTGTAGGTGGGTGTGGGCTTTCGGTGTTAGGGACTTTAAGCCTGGATATTGGTGGGTTTGAGGAAAATGTACGTAGAAGTTTAATGTACCTGGTGGTTGATTTCATATATGTATCATGGGGTATGCGTGAGGTAGTGGGTGGGAGGCGGGTTCGTGCCTTGGGCACATTTACAGGACGAAATGTAGGAATCAGGGTTTGTATGGGAGAACTTGGGTTGAGGCTTCTCTGAGGGTTATAGAACGATGACGGTGGTGTCCCTTTTAATGTTTTGGGGATGACGTAGGAACCAATCGAGGGGGACTGGTCGAGTGGGGGGATGGGGGAGGTTGGGTATATCCAGAAGGGGTTGACTAGGGTATAGTATGGTTGATTGATGTGTGGTTGGTTAGGCGTGGGTATACAGGGCTGAAGCTAGGATGGGTTGGGTCGGGGTGGTATCTTGGGTGTCCGATTTTTGGACGTTTCGGGGGTTTTTAAGGGTTGTAGGTAATTGTTCAGGTGTGTGTTGACTCAGACTTGGAGTGCTGTTGGTTGGGGGGGGGTCATAGGGGTCATTGACGCATGGGGTTTTCCTCTAGGATGTAGTAGTGTAATCTAAAGTTAAAGTAGTAGGGTTTGTCGGTGGTGATGTGCTGGCAGTTTGCATTTATGTGGCAGGCTGGAGGGTAGGAGGTATTAGGTGTTAGACAACCGACAGTGTGCAGGTGTGCTTGGGTGAAGTTGGCCCAGGTATCTGTGGCAATTCATGTAGGATTCAGTTAATGTTTTGCTATGTTTTTCTTAGGTTTAACGTTTTTAGTATTGTATTCTGTATGTGTTCCCTATCTTTTGTTTGAATTATACATTATGAGCAGCTTCTGCATATTTTTGTGTTTTTTTTCTAGAGTGTTTGTATATGTATGCAACACAAATGTGTTTTGTGTGGTCTTATTCTCCGGTGTGGGAATGTGACGTTGTGTTGTATACAGTGAGATGTGAGTTTTTGGATACGTCTTACCATGCGGTGTATTTTTGTGAAGATTTAGGCGGGGTACGGGAATGGTTTGGACGGGTTCTTAGGAGTGTGAGTGGGTGTGGGCTTTCGATGTTAGGGGCTTTAAGCCTGGATATTGGTGGGTTTGGTGAAAATGTACTTAGAGGGTTAATGTACCTGTTGGTTGATTTCATATATGTGTCGTGGGGTATGCACGAGGTAGTGGGTGGGAGGCGGGTTCGTGCCCTGGTGGCACATTTTTACAGGACGAAATGTAGGAATCAGGGTTTGTATGGGAGAACTTGGGTTGAGGCTTTCTCTGAGGGTTATAGAACGATGACGGTGGTGTCCCTTTTAAAGTTTTGGGGATGAAGTAGGAGCCAATCGAGGGGGACTGGTCGAGTGGGGGGGAGGGGGGAGGTTGGGCATATCAAGAAGGGGTTGACTAGGTTATAGTTTGGTTGATTGATGTGGTTGGTTAGGCGTGGGTATACAGGGTTGAAGCTAGGATGGGTTGGGTCGGGGTGGTATCGTTGGTGTCCGAGTTTTGGACGTTTCAGGGGTTTTATGGGGTTGTAGGTAATTTTTCAGGTGTGTGTTGACTCAGACTTGGAGTTATGTTGGTTTGGGGGGGGGGTCATAGGGGTCATGGACGCATGGGGTTTTCGTCTAGGATGTAGTAGTGTAATATTCTTAAGATCAAGTAGTAGGGTTTGTCGGTGGTGATGTGCTGGCAGCTTGCATTTATGTGGCAGGTTTGAGGTTAGGAGGTATTAGGTGTTAGATAACCGACAGTGTGCAGGTGTGCTTGGGTGCAGTTAGCCCAGGTATCTGTGGCAATTCATGTAGGATTAAGTTGATGTTTTGCTATGTATTTCTTAGGTTTAACGTTTTTAGTACTGTATTCTGTATGTGTTTACTATCTTTTGTTTGAATTTACATTATGTGCAGCTTCTGCATATTTATGTGTTTTTTTCCAGAGTGTTTGTATATGTATGCAACACAAATGTGTTTTGTGTGGACTTATTCTCCGGTGTGGGAGTGTGACGTTGTGTTGTAGACAGTGTTGTCTACGGTAGTGATGGCTTGATGTTAATGTATTTCTTATTTAAGATGATGTTGTGGTGTGACCCTTGTTTCGGGGGTCAGTTGTTTTTATGTGTTATTGTGCAACACCTGTTTTATAGGCAGAAAGTTTAAGGTTTTAATTTATTTCATGCCTATGTACTGCGTTTTGTGGTAGGGAAGTAGTAAGATATGTAACCAACGGTTTAATTTTGTGGTGTTTTTGAGACAATGTATGTACAGTTTCATTGACAGTGTGTTAGGTTATTGTATAGAAACAATTAGCTAGGATGGGTAGTAGGATGGACATTTTTTGTTTGTGCTTTTGGCACGGGTTCTTATTATAGGATATATAGACAGATGTGTTTATTCCTGTTCTGTTTGCTTGTTTTTGTTTATATGAGCATGATTTATTTTTGGGCATTTATTGGATTGTTATGTATATATGTGTTTTTAAATAAAATATAAAAAAAAAAAACCTGTGTCTGGCTTCTGACACAAGCATGCTACAATTTATACTTGATGAGTTGAGAGCATTTATGGATGACAGAGAATCAGTTACAATTAGAGAGTCAACCTGAGTGGTTATTAGCAAAGGCATTTCATATATACCTATCCAAGTGCAGTAAGGGGTCAATGGCAGAACGGCCCTTACGAAAGCCATATTGACTAGTGATTAGACTATTGTGCGTCTCTAAATACCACATCAAACGTCTATTAACTAGACGTTCCATCACCTTGCAAACTGCACTGGTAAGAGCAATGGGACGGTAGTGGGAAGTATCACGTCCCGTAGTACCCAGTTTGCGAAAAGGGAGAACAATAGCAGACTTCCACAGCTGGGGAAGAACTCCTTGCGATAAATATAAGATTAAAGAGTCGTAAGAGGACAGTAAGAGCAGACTGATGTAAATGCTGTAGCATACGAATATGTATGCCGTCTGGCCCAGCTGCCGATGATCGGCAAGCCAAGAGTGTTGCCTCCAGTTCTTGAAGGGTAAAAGGCACATTATAAGATTCTTCACTTGTCATGAGTGTGACCAGCTCTACCTGGAGCTCATTACCTTTGTAACTTGTCATAATTGTGACCAGATCTAGTTCATTACCGCTGTAACTTGTTCAGCTATCAAAACTTTGAGTCCAGTCAATGGACCAGTTATGTACCTCTGTAATCTTTTGACTACCGCCCACAGGATGGGTATGGGGTGCATAATAAAGATATTAAACTAACTAACTCTGAGAGAAGAAAAATCTAAGGGCTTTAACTCGCTGGCAGACTTAAAAGAAAGGAACGAGGGGCATAGATGGAATTCCTGAGAAATGCGAACCAGATGATTACCAATTTCAGTGGCAACGGCAAGAGGGTGTGCTATATCGACACCTGCAACCTGAAGAACAGGAGCCGGGTCGGGGGAGAATTTACCACTCAATTTCCGCACTTCCACTTCATTGAGGAAGCCGATGTGACAGTAGAAACGTAATCTCGCCAGCAAGTGCGTTTAGCATCACGTATGACACGGCGAGCAATTGCTCTCTTCTGCTTAAAATCAAAGAGGGGGTAGATTACAATCTTGGCTTGTCAGTTAGCAGTTTGAGAACAATAATACGAAAAGAACTTCAACTGAATTTTATTGACTTAAGACTTGGGGAGACTGACACCAGTCAGTCCATCTATCATCATTCTAGCATGCAGGAGCCACATGTCTATGTGCATCCAACAAAATAAGCAGGCTCTTGGATGTCACTACCGCCCGCCTCCGGCTGGGTTACAAGTATCTTTGGCAGGTTAAATCACCACCACCAGATGTAGACCAAACAAAATGAAAACTTTGCCAGTTGGATTATTGTCACACCCTGCGTCATTATGTACTGGAGTGCGATAAAATTAATGAATTCAGAGACAACTCACTCAGAAATGTTCAAGATATGTCAAAGTATTTTATCCACAGTGGTATATTACAGACCATTCTGGAAAAATACCCTGACTTTGCTCCCTGTAAATAAAGCATTACCACATGTGTGTGTGTGTGTGTGTGTACTCACCTAATTGTACTCACCTAATTGTGGTTGCAGGGGTCGAGACTCAGCTCCTGGCCCCGCCTCTGCACTGTCCGCTACTGGGTCTCTGCTCTCCCTGCTCCGTGAGCTTTATCATACCTTGTCTTAAAACTATGTATGGTTCCCGCCTCCACTATATCGTTCGCTAAACTATTCCACTTTCTAACTACTCTATGGTTGAAGAATTGCTTCCTAACATCCCTCTGACTCATCTGAGTCTTCAGCTTCCAGTTGTGTCCCCTTGTTTCTGTGTTTCCTCTCTGGAACATCCTGTCACTATCTACCTTGTCGATTCCCCGCAGTATTTTGTATGTCGTTATCATGTCTCCTCTAACCCTTCTGTCCTCCAGTGTTGTTAGTCCTATTTCCCTCAACCTTTCTTCATAAGGCAGTCCCCTGAGTTGTGGAACTAGCCTTGTCGCAAACCTTTGCACTTTCTCTAATTTCTTGACGTGCTTGACCAGGTGTGGGTTCCAGACTGGTGCTGCATACTCTAGTATGGGCCTGACGTATACAGTATACAGTGTCTTGAACGATTCCTTGTTAAGGTAACGGAACGCTAATCTTAGGTTTGCCAGTCGCCCATATGCTGCCGCGGTTATCTGGTTGATGTGTGCTTCCGGAGACGTGCTTGGTGTTATACTCACCCCAAGGTCTTTCTCCTTTGATGAGGTTTGTAGCCTTTGTCCACCTAGCCTGTACTCTGTCAGCGGTCCTCTTTGCCCTTCTCCGATCTTCATGACTTTGCATTTGGTGGGGTTAAATTCGAGAAGCCAGTTGCTAGACCAGATGTCAAGCTTGTCCAGGTCACTTTGAAGTCCTGCTTGGTCTTCATCCGATGTGATTCTCCTCATTAATTTCACATCATCTGCGAAAAGAGACACTTCTGAGTCTATCCCATCCGTCATGTCATTCACATATAGCAAGAATAGCACTGGTCCTAGGACTGACCCCTGCGGTACACCGCTCGTCACAGGCGCCCACTGTGATACTTCATCACGCACCATGACCCGTTGTTGCCTCCCTGTGAGGTATTCCCTGATCCATTCCAGTGCCCTTCCTGTTATACACGCTTGGTCTTCCATCTTCTTTACTAATCTCATGTGAGGAACTGTGTCAAAGGCCTTCCTGCAGTCCAAGAAAATGCAGTCAACCCACCCTTCTCTCTCTTGCCTTACCTCTGTTACTTTATCATAGAACTCCAGGAGGTTTGTTACACAGGATTTGCCTTCCCTGAAACCATGCTGTCTGGCGTTGATTAACCTGTTCTGCTCCAGATGCTCCACCATTCTTTTTCTGATGATTTTCTCCAAGACTTTGCACACTATACACGTAAGTGACACCGGTCTGTAGTTTAGTGCCTCTTTTCTGTCTCCTTTTTAAAGATGGGGACTACGTTGGCCTTTTCCATATCTCAGGTAGCTGCCCAGTTTCAAGGGATGTGTTGAAAATTTTGGTAAGTGGCACACTCAGAACCTCAGCTCCTTCCCGAAGGACCCATGGTGAGATATTGTCCGGACCCATTGCCTTTGAGGTATCAAGGTCACTGAGTAACTGCTTCACCTCCCCTCAGATTTGTGTATTCCTCCAGCACTCGATACATCCCTTGTTGGTGATGCACCCCATCCTGTCTACCCAACTGCTTCCCTTCCTCCACTGTGAATACTTCCCTAAACCTCGAGTTGAGCTCCTCACATACCTCTTGATCATTACTTGTGAGTTCCCCATCTTCCCTCCTCAGCCTTATCACCTGATCCTTTACTGTTGTCTTCCTTCTGATGTGGCTGTACATCAGTTTCGGGTCAGACTTGACTTTCGATGCTATGTCGTTTTCGTACTGTTTCTGGGCCCTCCGTACCTGTGCATACTGTTTCTAGCTCTT
>WNWK01032078.1:0-22185 GCA_009830355.1 Cherax destructor
TGATCCACGGTCAGTTAACCAACTGGTAAGTGATCCACCTGGTTAAAAGTAATCTGCAAGTTTCAAACCTA
Source organism: Cherax destructor (assembly GCA_009830355.1). Taxonomy (NCBI): domain Eukaryota; kingdom Metazoa; phylum Arthropoda; class Malacostraca; order Decapoda; family Parastacidae; genus Cherax; species Cherax destructor. Next base: position 72 of record WNWK01032078.1, read on the forward strand.
CCTGCTTACTCATCAATACTTTCTCCCCCTCCTCTCCTGATTCCCCTCTTTTCTCCCTCTTCCTTCCCCATGTTTCTCTAACTCTTCTTTTCCTCCCTTCGCCCCCCTTCCCTTCTACGTTCCCCCTCCCCTTCCCCCTCTTCTTCCTCTCCCCTCTCCCCTCCCCTCCCCCTCCTCTCCTCCCCCTCCAATCTTCCGCTCTGTTTCTCGTCTTTCCCTCGTTTCCATGTTGTAACAAATATTGACCCCCTTCCCCCTCTCCCGCCCCCTCCGCCCCCACCACCAATTTCCCACCTTTCTCAGGGTCGACCCCCTCCCCCTCCCCCCCCCGTCCCCTCTTCACCCCCTCTATCCTTCCCACCCACCCATCTCCCCACCCCTCTGCACACCCATCTCTCCTTCCCCCCCCTCTCCCCACCCCTCTCCTTCCTACACCTCCTCCCATCCCCTTCCCCCACCAAGTCCCACTCCTGTTCCCATCAGTCAGTCCCATCCTCCCACTCACCCTGGACCCACCCCTCACCCTCGACCCCCTCCCACTCACCCACGACCCCTCCCTCCCCCCACGCCCCCTACCCCACCGACTCTGTAACTCTACGGTCGCTTCCCACAATGTTTCGTTACCTCACTGAGATTCTCTGCTCATTTTCAGTCACTGAGACAAGACAACTCCCACCCACACCGGACGTAAACATTGAGGTCACGACCTATAAGTTCTCTCTCTCTCTCTCATTTTTAATTGGCGAAGTTATTGTTTTCTTTCTTAAGGTCGGCTTGTGTTGAACACACCCCTGATCCGAACGATAATGTCTGGAGAAAAATTATGAATGCCAGAATCACTTCATTGAGAGAGGTTAAGACTATTCTCTCTCTCTCTCTCTCTCTCTCTCTCTCTCTCTCTCTCTCTCTCTCTCCATTTTGTTGCCTATTATCCTAGCCAGTTATCGTTATCATTATTATTATTATTATTTAATTAGTTTTATTAATAATAATAACAAAATATTTTATTATTATTATTTTTAATTTGTTATGGGTAGCGCTAAACTCATAGGGGTCATACAGTACCCGGAATAGAAGATAATGTTTATGCAAGGGAGGCAAGGATTGTCCATTTCCTCAGATCATGATCCATTTACCTGCGACAAGAGACCTTGAGGGATTATTGTTCTCTTTCATTTCCCCTCTTTCTTCTCCTTCTGTCTCTCCTTTCCTCTCTCTCCTCATTTTCCCTTCCTCTCTTCTCACTTCCCCTCGTCTCCCCTCTTTCCCTCCCCTCTTTTCTCCGTCTCTTTCCTTATTCCTCTCTCTCCTCCTTTCTCTATTTCTTCCCTCCATCCCTAATTTGTCCATCTCTTTCCTCTTATCCTCTTCTTCCTCCCTTCTCCATCTCTTCTCTCCCTCCTCTCCTCTCCTTCTTCTCTCTCGTCCTCCCCTCTCGTCCTCCCCTCCTCTTCCTCTCTCTCCTCCTTATCCTCTCCTCCTCCTCTCTCCTGTTCCCTTCTCCTCCTCCCTTCTCCTTTCCCCTCTCCTCCTCCCCTCTCCTCCTCCTCTCTCCTCTTCCCCTCTCCTCCTCCCCTCTTCCTTCCCTCTCCCCCTCCTCCCTCCCCCTCCTGCTTCCTCACGAGGGCGTCAAGAGGTTTTGGGGCTGGTAATGATATTAAACTCTGTTGCCAGATCAGGAAGCACTCAATTAAGACAGGCCTCCCCTGGCACTCCACTGCTACTCCCTTGGCTTTACTCCTGGTACTTTCCTGTTACTCCCCCCTCCTCCTCCCTGGCACTCCCATGGCACTTTCCCTAATACTCTTCCTGGCATCCTCTTAGCAATCCGCTGGCACTCCCCGGCACTCTCCTTGGTCCTTTTCTGACACATCCCTGGAACTCTCCTTGGTACTCTCCTGGCACTCTCCTGGCACTCTTCCTGGCACTCCCTAGTACTCTCCCTGGCATTCCTTCTGGCACACCCCTGGCACTCTTCCTCACCTTTGCTCAGCCATTTGTGACCCATCTCTTGTTTAATCTTTTCTAAGGTGCCACAGGTCCTATAAAAGGAGGGAGGGCGAGGAGGGGGAGAGGGGACAGAGAAAGAGGTAGTTAGGCAGGGAGGGAGGGAAGGAGGAGGAGGGAGGGAAGGAGGAGGGAGGGAGGGAGGGAAGGAGGGAGGGAGGGAAGGAGGGAGGGAGGGAAGGAGGGAGGGACGGAAGGAGGGGGTATAAGGTAGAGAGAGCAGAGGGCGGGGAGAGGGGGAGAAAAAAATAGGAGGCAAGAGAGGGGAAGGAGAGAAAGTGAGAGAGAGAGGTTAATACAGCACTTTCGCTCCTTCTTTCATCGCCAAGGTGATATATTGTCATGCAGCCCTCGCGCGTCTGCGGCGTGTGTGTGTGTGTGTGTGTATTTGTGTGGTGTGTGTGTGTGTGTTACTCACCTAATTGTGGTTGTGTGTGTGTGTGTGCGTGTGTGTGTGTGTGTGTGTGTGTGTGTATTTTTTGTGTGTGTGCTGTGTGTGTGTATTTGTGTGTGTGTGTGTATTTGTGTGTACTCACCTAGTTGTCTCTGTGTGTTGTGTGTGTATTTGTATGTGTGTGTGTGTGCTTGGTGTGTGTCTATTTGTGTGTGTGTGTGTGTGTATTTGTGTGTGTGTGTGTGTGCTGTGTGTGTATTTGTGTGTGTGTGCTATGTGTGTATTTGTGTGTGTGTGTGTGCGTGTGTGTGTGTGTGCGTGTGTGTGTGCTATGTGTGTATTTGTGTGTGTGTGTGTGTGTGTGTGTGTGTGTGTGTGTGTGTGTGTGTGTACTCATCTAGTTGTACTCACCTAGTTGTGGTTGCAGGGGTCGAGACATAGCTCCTGTCCCCGCCTCTTCACTGGCCGCTACTGGGTCACTCTCCCTGCGCAATGAGATTTATCATACCTCTTCTTAAAGCTGTGTATGGAACCTGCCTCCACTACATCGCTTCCCTAACTATTCCACTTCCCGACTACTCTGTGACTGAAGAAATACTTCCTAACATCCCTGTGATTCATCTGAGTCTTCAACTTCCAACTGTGTCCCCTTGTTGCTGTGTCCCATCTTTGGAACATTCTGTCTCTGTCAACCTTGTCAATTCCTCTCAGTATTTTATATGTCGTTATCATGTCCCCCCTATCTCTCCTGTCCTCCAGTGTCGTCAGGTCAATTTCCCTTAACCTCTCCTCGTAGGACATACCCCTTAGCTCCGGGACTAGTCTTGCTGCAAACCTTTGCACTTTCTCTAGCTTCTTTACGTGCTTGGATAAATGTAGGTTCCAAACTGGTGCTGCATACTCCAGTATGGGCCTAACGTACACAGTGTACAGGGTCCTGAACGATTCTTTATTAAGATGTCGGAATGCTGTTCTTAGGTTTCCTAGGCGCTGTATGCTGCAGCAGTTATTTGGTTGATGTGCGCCTCAGGAGATGTGCCTGGTGTTATACTCACCCCAAGATCTTTTTCCTTGATTGAGGTTTGTAGTCTCTGGCCCCCTAGACTGTACTCCGTCTGCGGTCTTCTTTGCCCTTCCCCGATCTTCATGACTTTGCACTTGGTTGGGTTGAACTCCAGGAGCCAATTGCTGGACCAGGCTTGCAGCCTGTCCAGATCCCTTTGTAGTTCTGCCTGGTCCTCTTCCGATTGAATTCTTCTCATCAACTTCACATCATCTGCAAACAGGGACACTTCGGAGTCTATTCCTTCCGTCATGTCGTTCACAAACACCAGAAACAGCACCGGTCCTAGGACTGACCCCTGTGGAACCCCACTCGTCACCGGCGCCCACTCTGACACCTCGCCACGGACCATGACTCGCTGCTGTCTTCCTGACAGGTATTCCCTGATCCATTGTAGTGCCTTCCCTGTTATCCCTGCCTGGTCCTCCAGCTTCTGCACTAATCTCTTGTGTGGGACTGTGTCAAACGCCTTCTTACAGTCCAAGAATATGCAATCTACCCACCCCTCTCTCTCTTGTCTTACTGCTGTCACCCTGTCATAGAACTCCAGTAGGTTTGTGACAGGATTTCCCGTCCCTGAAACCGTGTTGGCCGTCGTTGATAAGCTCATTCCTTTCTAGGTGCTCCACCCTCTTCTCCTGATAATCTTCTCCATGACCTTGCATACTATACATGTCAGTGACACTGGTCTGTAGTTTAGTGCTACTTTCCTGTCTCTTTTTTTAAAAATTGGAACTACATTTTGTGTGTGTGTGTGTGCGTGTGTGTGCATTAAGGCATTTAATGATCAATCATAATTTACTAACCACAACAAACAACGACCTTGTTAGCCACTGCCCTGAACCTAACAATAGTTAACATTGCTAACTACCATTGTTACCCACTTTCCTCCCGACAGTTGTCACCGTCAGTGCCAATAGGTGGTCCTTACAGACATCATAATTATAACGAAGACGACTCTGCCCTTTGAACTGGTCCCAAGACACAACAAAGTAGGTTGTGTGGGAGTCTATTCACTGCGTCAGTTCAACTCCCATCACCATGGTAGGTTAATCCAGTGTAGGGGGAGGGAGTGAGGGAAGGAGGGAGTGAGGGAGGGAACGAGGGAGGGTAAAAAGAGGGAGGAAGATAAAAAAAATAGAACAGATGAGAGTCCATTATAAATACACTCGTGTTAACTCTGCTTTGGCCGGCTTGGTGGGTTCATTAATGGGGGTTTAAAACCTATCGCCTACACTAGGGTCATTAAGGTTGCAGGTATTCTTTTTTACCACAGGAGAATACTTTAATCCCTAATATAGTGATTAAAGTCGACTCTCAGTATACACACGCTGAGAGACATACACAACTCTCAACATACACACACTGAGAGACATACACAACTCTCAACATACACACACTGAGAGACATACACAACTCTCAACATACACACACTGAGAGACATACACAACTCTCAACATACACACACTGAGAGACATACACAACTCTCAACATACACACGCTGAGAGACATACACAACTCTCAACATACACACACTGAGAGACATACACAACTCTCAACATACACACGCTGAGAGACATACACAACTCTCAACATACACACACTGAGAGACATACACAACTCTCAACATACACACACTGAGAGACATACACAACTCTCAACATACACAACGCTCAACATACACACACTGAGAGACATACACAACTCTCAACATACACACACTGAGAGACATACACAACTCTCAACATACACACACTGAGAGACATACACAACTCTCAACATACACACACTGAGAGACATACACAACTCTCAACATACACACACTGAGAGACATACACACACTGAGAGACATACACAACTCTCAACATACACACACTGAGAGACATACACAACTCTCAACATACACACACTGAGAGACATACACAACTCTCAACATACACACGCTGAGAGACATACACAACTCTCAACATACACACACTGAGAGACATACACAACTCTCAGCATACACACGCTGAGAGACATACACAACTCTCAACATACACACACTGAGATGTAGACAGCCTGACTGTCTGCATAGACAGCCATGCTGTCTGCCAGCTGAGTTCATATTTCGCGCCATGCTAGTTTCCATAGTATTCCGCCAGAGGGCAGGCCTGGTAGGCATACCCATGTGAGTCTGCCTCACCCCTACCTCTTTCTCACTTGGCGCCCAGACATCACTCAGTCAATAGGCCTACTCCTCTCCCTCTCGCACGGGGCATGGCCCTTGGCCATGGCCACAGACACGCAGCCTGTTACCCGCACCTTTATTACAAATAAAGTAAGAAGCCTCCGAAGCCTTATCATTTCAACCACGCCTCCAAAACGCCAAATAACATATCGTTATAAATGGTGACAGCGGTGCCTCGCGTGTGCCCGCGAGGGGAGGAAGAGGAATGAAGTATCTACCACTTCATCAGTCTCTACAAGAAGCATCCGTCTCTCAACGAGTTATCCTGATGTCGTGTCTGCAAATCTCAGCATCCAGACACAGGTACATGCAGGATTCAGGCCGAAATTTGTCTAATTCTCCGAGAAATGGCGTCACTGACTTCACGCCACAGCGTCCCATGCTGTTTCTCAGTCACGTGCTCAGCCTTGCCAGCATGTTCTGCTGTTGTTGTTCAGCTCAGCACTGCTATTTCAGCACTTCAGAGGTGAGTTAGTGGTGATTTCAGCGTCTAGTGTGGGTGTCTCCCTCGTGTATGGGTAGGGTGAGAGTAGGAAGCGGCCGGGTTCCTTGCCTCTCACCCAGACACTCACGCTCGCCCTAGTGTACGCCGCCACACACCATACACCACTCTATGCTGTTTCCTGTGAATTTCCTTGTGAATTCTTGCCAGAACTGTGTATCCGAGTGTCGAGGCCACTCGAAGCCACGTGTGACCACGTGTGGGTCTGCGCCTACATCAACCCATGACGTCACCACCATGCTGCTGACGTCACGATGCTGCCGACTCCACGACGTCACTCCACTGATGTCACTCGCGATGTCACTCCATGACATAACGACGTCACGCCTGACATCACCCATATGATGTCCCGAGTGCTGTAGTTTTCAGTGATCATTTTATTTTCATTATTTGTCGAGAAGTTTGAGAGAAGATATAAGTCGAGTGTTCATTAATTCCTCTCAGTCAGTGTTCTGACATGTTCGAGTATTGCTTAGTGACGATTTTTATACAGAAAAGCGTCATTTGCTAGTAAGCTATATTGTACCACATGTGCAGTATGTGTGCAGTTTCTCGTGTGTCCTATGTAGCACCTGTGTGTTACTTTGTCACAGTGTGTGACCCGCGCCCCGCGCGCTTGACACTGACATTTGTCAGTCCAGGCGTCAGTTACGAGCGTTCGAGCGCCCTGTACAGAAAGCTCTTATTGTTCGCCGCTCGTAGATGCCTTTGCTGAATCGTACCCGCGACGATTCTCCCATCGAGACCGTTCCACTTCACCTCCAAGACCGTCAGTCCAGTTATTGCAGATGACCAGTCTGGGGACGCTTACACTGCCCTCTGCTGTAACTTCTACTGTCGAGAGATGACACTCGTCAAGCCGCAGTTAAGCCTGTTGGCAGGCGACTGTCAGCCTCGTGTCACAGCTTCAGTGAGCAGCCTGCACAAAGTTGATGTCACTTTGACTGCTAGCCCACTCACTGCAGTATGGTGTATGCTGTTACGACCTCCAGATGTTTCGCCGAGTCGTCCCTGTCACGACTCACTCCACACTCGCCAGCAGCGACAGCTCCAGCGACAGTACCAGTCGAGGAATGTCCTCCTGAGTCGCTTGCCAGTCCTGTCCTGTTGCGACTACTGACGACGCCTCACTCGAGGGCACCAGCAGTTGTGCCCCAGGTTGAGTGAACCCCTGCAGCGACTACTACGATGTCTGCTTCACCTCCCAGAGACCGTACCCTGTTACGTCACAGCTCATGTCTCCCGTGTTGCAGTATGTATCCAGACGCAGGAAGGCGTGCAGTGCTGCATCGACGCTCACTGCCTTACACCACGAAGCACACCGTTTTTTTCTTCCCTCTCTGGAGGAAGTTTTTTTTTCTATGTCCATATGTTTATGTATATATGTTTTTCTTTCGTGTTCTGTGACCTGTTCTTGCGAGAGAGAGACCCGAGTTTTTTTTAATGCCATTCATGGTCGGGTCGACCATGGGTAGCGTGACCGAGCGATGTAGACAGCCTGACTGTCTGCATAGACAGCCATGCTGTCTGCCAGCTGAGTTCATATTTCGCGCCATGCTAGTTTCCATAGTATTCCGCCAGAGGGCAGGCCTGGTAGGCATACCCATGTGAGTCTGCCTCACCCCTACCTCTTTCTCACTTGGCGCCCAGACTTCACTCAGTCAATAGGCCTACTCCTCTCCCTCTCGCACGGGGCATGGCCCTTGGCCATGGCCACAGACACGCAGCCTGTTACCCGCACCTTTATTACAAATAAAGTAAGAAGCCTCCGAAGCCTTATCATTTCAACCACGCCTCCAAAACGCCAAATAACATATCGTTATAGAGAGACATACACAACTCTCAGCATACACACGCTGAGAAACATACACAACTCTCAACATACACACGCTGAGAGACATACACAACTCTCAACATACACACACTGAGATACATACACAACTCTCAACATACACACGCTGAGAGACATACATAACTCTCAAAATACATACACTGAGAGACATACACAACTCTCAAAATACATACACTGAGAGACATACACAACTCTCAAAATACATACACTGAGAAACATACACAACTCTCAAAATACATACACTGAGAGACATACACAACTCTCAACATAAACACACTGAGAGACATACACAACTCTCAACATACACACGCTGAGAGACATACATAACTCTCAAAATACATACACTGAGAGACATACACAACTCTCAAAATACATACACTGAGAGATATACATAACTCTCAGCATACACACGCTGAGAGACATACACAACTCTCAACATACACACACTGAGAGATATACACAATTCTCAAAATACATACACTGAGAGACATACATAACTCTCAGCATACACACGGTTAGAGACATACACAACTCTGAACATACAGACGCTGAGAGACATACACAACTCTCAAAATTCATACACTGAGAGACATACATAACTCTCAGCATACACACGCTGAGAGACATATACAACTCTCAACATACACACGATGAGAGACATACACAACTCTCAACATACACACACTGAGAGAGATACACACACTGAGAGACATACACAACTCTCAACATACACACACTGAGAGACATACACAACTCTCAACATACACACACTGAGAGAGATACACACACTGAGAGACATACACAACTCTCAACATACACACACTGAGAGACATACACAACTCTCAACATACACAACTCTCAACATACACACACTGAGAGACATACACAACTCTCAACATATACACACTGAGAGACATACACACACTGAGAGACATACACAACTCTCAACATATACACACTGAGAGACATACACAACTCTCAACATACACACACACTGAGAGACATACACACAACAGGCCTAGTGTCTAATTGACATGTGCCTAGGACAAAATGGTAACTAACTAACACTGAGAGACATACACAACTCTCAAGAGTCTTCATTGTCTGAAATATCGTCTCAAGCAATAGAAAACGGAGCTCTGACTCCATCTTAACGTACGATAAAGTATGTAAATACGTCAAAACCAAGACGTCCTCAATATTTCTGTGATGTCAGTGGCAATCAGTGACATCAAAGGTAATTAATGGTATAAATGATATGTTTTTTTATTGATGCTGAAGAAGCCTACAAACGTGCAGTTGGGCAGGAAGGTAGAATATTTCCCACCCTCGTAATTCCTAAGACGAGGAGGGGGCACTCAGCCATACTTAGGGCCTTTGTGCCCTCATTAACCGAACGTCCGGATAACGAGGAGCTTTCCTTTTATCCGGAGACTCGCTTAATCACGTTTTAATTGTCAAGGCGACCGTTGTAATTAGCCAGTGATGTTTTCAGTTTGTCCAGGGTTATTAATGGAGGGAAGGTGGAGGGAAAGTGGAGGGAAGGTGGAGGGAAGGTGGAGGGAAGGTGGAGGGAAGGTGGAGGGAAGGGAGGAGGGAAGGGTGGAGGGAAGAGTATAGGGAAGGGTGAAGGGAAGGGTGGAGGGAAGGGTGGAGGGAAGGGTGGAGGGAAGGGTGGAGGGAAGGGTGGAGGAAAGGGAGAAGGGAAGAGTATAGGGAAGGGTGGAGAGATGGGTGGAGGGAAGAGTATATGGAAGGGTGGAGGGAAGGTGGAGGGAAGGGTAGAGGGAGCTAGAAGAAGGGAAGAAGGGGAGATCAGAGACAATAAGACTGAGTCAGCAAGATACTGGAACACGGGTCTTGATTACCCTTTACTCACACAGGTGTGAGTAAAGGGTAATCAAGACCCGTGTAAACTGCACCTGTTACATACACAAGTGTGTATATAACAGGTGTGTGATTATATAACACCTGTGTGAGTAACACTGAACGTGTTACTCACACAGGTGTACACGAAAGTGAGCAAACTGTATCTTTTACTCACAGTAAACAAGTATACTGTACTTATTACTTACTCAGGTGTACACGAAGGTGAGTCACTGTACCTGTACTCACTCATCACGACTCCCACACCTGCTGTACACTTTGTATATATTCTGAGGAGTATACTTCTTTTGATGTGTATATGTATACACTCAGAGCAGCAGTGTACTGTACATACAGCTGGAGGGATGTAGATGTACACGCTGAGAGCAGCATTGTACATACATTTGGAAGGGTGTAGAAGTGTGTAAACGCTGAGAGCGGCAGTGTACACGCTGAGAGCGGCAGTGTACACACTGAGAGCAGCAGTGTACATGCTGAGAGCAGCAGTGTACATGCTGAGAGCAGCAGTGTGCACGCTGAGAGCAGCAGTGTGCACACTGAGAGCAGCAGTGTACTGTACATACAGCTGGAGGGATGTAGAAGTATGTACACACTGAGAGCAGCATTGTACATACATTTGGAAGGGTGTAGAAGTGTGTACACGCTGAGAGCGGCAGTGTACACACTGAGAGCGGCAGTGTACACACTGATAGCAGCAGTGTACACGCTGAGAGCAGCAGTGTACATGCTGAGAGCAGCAGTGTACACGCTGAGAGCGGCAGTGTACACACTGAGAGCAGCAGTGTACATGCTGAGAGCAGCAGTGTGCATGCTGAGAGCAGCAGTGTACATGCTGAGAGCAGCAGTGTACACGCTGAGAGCGGCAGTGTACACACTGAGAGCAGCAGTGTACATGCTGAGAGCAGCAGTGTGCATGCTGAGAGCAGCAGTGTACATGCTGAGAGCAGCAGTGTACATGCTGAGAGCAGCAGTGTACATGCTGAGAGCAGCAGTGTACATGCTGAGAGCGGCAGTGTACACGCTGAGAGCGGCAGTGTGCACGCTGAGAGCAGCAGTGTACGTACAGCTGGAGGGGTGATTGAAAGTGCACAGGTGACAGACAGCCTTAAATGACCCTCGCGTAGTCGATAGACTTCAAACCTGACAACCCAACCAATCAAGCGCTGGGCCTTTCCTCGCTGTTGTTATGGTTACTTAACCCAGAATAATCACCACGACCCCGCACGGATTTGGCGCTTCCCCTTGAATATTGTAATACCCATAAATAATACCTTCGTCAAGGATGAGACGGGAACAAGACAGGATTCTCTCTTCTTAACCATTAAATATGAAATTTGACCGAAAGACAGAAGAATGAAGCTTTTTTTTAATGGCTCCACTGGACCTGTACCTTTTATTTCGCTCACGTGACGTGAGGTTTCAGAGTGTTTAGTTTTTTCGGGTGGGGGGATAGGGGATATATATTAGAGTTAAGGGGGAAAAAATAGAAAAAGAGAGAAAGAGAGATAGAAAAAATATATATATCGATTTAACTCGCTGCGTTTTGTTTCAGGGTTTCGATAATTAATTACTTTGAATTATTTAGTAGAGGGATAATGATAAATTATTATGATAGGAATGATTACGAGCATGTGTCAGGCTGCGATAATTCACGTGTTCACGGTGATGGCCCAATAATTCTGCCTACAGACAAATAGTGTGCTAAATTATGTTCAGACATATATATATATAATGGCGGACAGATATGTACAGTGATGTACACACATATACCTGTGATGGTGTACATATATGTGTAATGGCGGACACGCAGGTAGGCTTAAAGAGCACTCGAATAAACGCCTATCTCTTCTTGTTCTCAACGGCAGAGGTTCAGAAATGACAGCAGGGGTTCGAAAACGACAACAGTGATTTTTTAAGAGCCAGGAACTAAGAAACGGGGGACAAGAAATAGCAAGACTGTGGCAGCACCTTGAAGCCATGATGGACTCATAACAGAGTCATTGCAGGGTTTATCACAGCCACTGATATGAAGACCAAACGAAGGAGCCCACAACACAATCAGAAATAACATAACACCATTTATATTTGCAAACATATAAGGTCTTAGAACGAGTAACAACAACAAAAGGCCATTTACTAGCGGCCTCCTCAGTGAATTAAATGCATCGCTAGAGACTTGGACAGAGACGCGTGTAAAAGATTACATTGACAGTAAATATGGACCCCCGGGTACAGTCTACTGATGCGACGGAGAACAGACAGACACTGAAGGGTTTGGTCCGTGTGTTGAAGAGTCACTTGTTTGCACTGAGTCACTTAACACCACAAATGACGCAGTGGAAGTTTTTGCAGTAAAAATTGCATATCGAAATCTAATTATTGTTGTAGTTTCTAAACCAGTGGATACGACCTACCGGCAGTTCGTAGACCAATTTTTTTGAAAATCAAAAAGCTGTCTTGTCAGTCCTTCAAACTCAGCCTCAGATGTCATGCTGGTTGGTCACTTCAATTGACATCTGAAATGGAAGTTTGTAGCACTGTAAAAAAAAAAAACTAGGAGTCAGTGAAGGAAGGTGTCATTTTTAGCCACTTCTATCATTTTTAATTTCTGCTGTCATTTCTGAACTGCTGGGATAAAAAAAAATCATTATGACCTTACTGAAAAATACTGGAAAGAAAATGAGATTTGACATGAATCTGAACCAGTATCTGGAGAGGATGAGCGCAACAGCGTTAGAAGTATGCTACAGACATGTACCATTAAGAAAAAAGAGAAGATGCAAGTTAGAAAGAGAGAGACGCTTCCTCTACAGACGAAGACGAAGAATTACAGAACTGAAAGAACGAAAAGAAACACTAGCAAGGGAAATAGTAAACACTGAGCTGAAACTGAAAGCATCACAGAAAGCCCAGTAGAAACTGGGAACAAAAATCCATAAATGAAACTGTAAGAAATCTTAAATACGTTTTCTTAGTCACAGAATTAAGGGAAAAACAACATCCAGTATCGACGGGCCCTTACTGACGACAATAAGGAATTGAGTGAAAAACTGAAGTCACAATATGACTCTGTGTTGAGTGAGTCATTAATTAGTCTAAAGACTGATAATTCAAATGAGTTTTTTAATGCATAAGATTTAAAACCCTCTGATATCGTCTGAACTTTGCCCCAGGACCTCACTCATGGAACTCTGTATTCATCAAAAACTGCAAGAGACCACTAGCTCATGCCTTGTATATACTATGAGAAAGGTGCCTGGACACAGGAATCATCCCACAGTCTTTAGAAACCACTGACATAGCTCCACTCTACAAAGGTGGCAGTAAAACAATCGCTAAAACACTGTTTACAAATAGTTCTGACGTTCCATATTATCAAAATCTTTGAGAGAGGCAAGACTGTTAATCACATGGAATCTCAAGAGTTGCACAACCCAGGGCAGCGTCGCTGCTGCCTCACGTATTTATGTGACCATTACAAAATGTGTTCTTGGATGCAGCGGAAGACAAACAGAATGTGGATGTAGTATATATAGTCTCTGAAAAACTTTTGACAAGTGTGATCATGGTGTATTTATTCCTCTTGCACAGTATGCGTGCAAGAGGAATAAATTTTAAAGTGGGCAGATGGATAATAAATTTTTTAACGAATAGAACCCAAAGTGTAATAGTGAAAAAAGTGAAAGCAGAAAGTGCCATAGTGAAAAGCTCTGTTCTACAAAACACAGTAGTAGTTCCCCTTTCTCTTTCTCGTAACCGACATAGACAGAGGCATAATTCATAGCACCGTAGCATCATCTTTTGCAGACGATACTAAAATCCGCGTGAGTGTCACCACTGAGGGCACAGCGAACCTCCAAGCTGATATAAACAAAGTCTTCCCGTGCTCCACTGACACCAATATGATGTTCAAAGAGAACACGTTTGAATAACTTTGCTATGGAAAGACTGAGGAAATAAATACTGGAACGGAGTATAAAACAAATAAGAATCGCTCAGCAGAGCGTAAGACTAATGTGATTATGTTCGATCATCTCACCTTCAACGATCACAACAGCGTCACTACAGCAACCTCAAAGGAAAATGATAAACTGGATAACTAGAACCTACAAGACAAGAGACAGCCCCGTTCAAGGCAGGTGAAACTGCAGAAATGGCATGCCTGAAGAATGTGCGGAGAACCTTCACTGCTCTCACTGACACAGTCAACCATCTACATTACTTGAAACGTCTCTGGTTTACGTTACTGTGTTTTTGTGTACACGTTGTGTACGTTTGTTACATGGGAGTTTTGCAATATTGCAGCTAAAGAATACAGAAATATAAAGTGGAAACAGGGTGAAGCAGAGATAAAGAAAAAAGAAGGGAGAGAATCGAAGATAGGGGGAAGAGGAAGGAGAGAAAGGGAAGGAAAGGGAGAGAGAGAGAGAGAGAGGGAGGGCGGCTGAAGTTAAAGAAAAGAAATGAAAGGCAGGGGGAAAAAGGGGGAAGAGATATCAGGAGGAAAAGAGAAAGTAGAAAGAGAAGAAAGAGGAGAGAGAGGGAGAGACAAGAGAAAGCAGGAGAGGGAGAGAGAAAGGAAAGGAGGGAAAGGAAGACAGAAGATGAGGGAGAAGAAAGGGGAGAGCAGGAAGGGAGAAGGAAAGGGAGAGGAAAGGTAGAAGGGGAGGGAGATTGAAGGGAGAGAGAGGGAGGGAGAGGGAAGGGGAAAGTGAGGGAAGGAGGGAGAGAAGGAGGGTGGGAGGAAGGGAAGGGAGATGCTCAGGTCATTGCAACATTTTCTCCCTCAGAGAATCAAGCACTGGTCATATTTCCTCACACCAGAGAACTGAATAGGCAGTTTTACCTAGGGAGCCAGGGAGCCATGTGTGTGTGTGTGTGTGTGTGTGTGTGTGTGTGTGTGTGTGTGTGTGTGTGTGTGTTTGTGTGTGTATGTGTATGTGTGTATGTGTATGTGTGTGTGTGTACTCAGTAAAATGTAGGGTGTCGGACCCTATGTATTTTCCTCTATTAACCTGACATAACTACCATGGATCATGGTGTGCTGTCATACCTAGTTTTGAACCTGCGTATAAAGTTAGCCTCTGATACCTGTCTTTCAGATCAATTCTGAATCCATGCATAGAGTTAGCCTTTACTGCCTCCCTGGTGCATTCCGCTTGCTTTATTGCCCACTTGAGCCCACTGCTGCCCCATGCTTCTAGCTCCCCAGCGTCGGAAAGTCTCTCGCTATCAACTGTGCAGATCTAAGTATCTTGTATGTTGTGATCATGTGCCTCTCTTTCCTGATACAGCCAGCCCTGTGTACTCTTTCCATTCTCTCTTATCTCTGAGTTCTTCTTCCCCAAATTGTCTCTTATCTTCTCGTCTATTGCTTGTTTTTCTTTCTCGGCCGCATTGAATCATATCCAGTATGTGTTGTGGGGTTCACTGATCTCTGTGTTGTGGGGCTCACTGATCTCTGTGTTGTGGGGCTCACTGATCTCTGTGTTGTGGGGTTCACTGATCTCTGTGTTGTGGGGTTCACTGATCTCTGTGTTGTGGGGTTCACTGATCTCTGTGTTGTGGGGTTCACTGATCTCTGTGTTGTGGGGTTCACTGATCTCTGTGTTGTGGGGTTCACTGATCTCTGTGTTGTGGGGTTCACTGATCTCTGTGTTGTGGGGTTCACTGATCTCTGTGTTGTGGGTTCACTGATCTCTGTGTTGTGGGGTTCACTGATCTCTGTGTTGTGGGGTTCACTGATCTCTGTGTTGTGGGGTTCACTGATCTCTGTGTTGTGGGGTTCACTGATCTGTGTTGTGGGGTTCACTGATCTCTGTGTTGTGGGGTTCACTGATCTGTGTTGTGGGGTTCACTGATCTCTGTGTTGTGGGGTTCACTGATCTCTGTGTTGTGGGTCAGTAGACAAGAGTATGGGGTAAGTAGATGAGAGTGTGGGTGCAGGAGACAGGAGTGTATGTCAGCCGGTGACAGGAGTGTAGGTCAGCCGGTGACAGGAGTGTATGTCAGCCGGAGACAGGAGTGTAGGTCAGCCGGTGACAGGAGTGTATGTCAGCCGGAGACAGGAGTGTAGGTCAGCCGGTGACAGGAGTGTATGTCAGCCGGAGACAGGAGTGTAGGTCAGCCGGAGACAGGAGTGTATGACAGCCGGAGACAGGAGTGTATGTCAGCCGGTGACAGGAGTGTATGTCAGCCGGAGACAGGAGTGTATGTCAGCCGGTGACAGGAGTGTATGTCAGCCGGTGACAGGAGTGTATGTCAGCCGGAGACAGGAGTGTATGTCAGCCGGACAGACGGAGACAGAGTGTATGTCAGCCGGTGAGCAGGTAGTGATGTCAGCCGGACAGGAGTGTATGTCAGCCGAGTGACAGGAGGGGGTATGTCAGCCGGAGACAGGAGGTGGTGCCGGACAGGAGTAGTCAGCAGCAGGTAGCAGGGTAGGTGTATGTCAGCCGGAGACAGGAGTGTAGGTCAGCCGGAGACAGGAGTGTATGTCAGCCCGGAGACAGGGAGGGGTAGGTCAGCCGGTGACAGGAGTGTATGTCAGACAGGGAGACAGGAGTGTCAGGGGTCAGGGCAGGTGAGCAGGGGAGTGTATGTCAGCCGGGACGGAGGTGTCACCGGTACGGAGTGTGTCGCCGAACAGGTGTGTCAGCCGGAGACAAGGATGTAGCGGTAGGATGTGTCAGCCGGAGACAGGAGTGTATGTCAGCCGGTGACAGGAGTGTATGTCAGCCGGTGACAGGAGTGTATGTCAGCCGGTGACAGGAGTGTATGTCAGCCGGAGACAGGAGTGTATGTCAGCCGGTGACAGGAGTGTATGCTCGGAGCCGGAGACAGGAGGTGTATGTCAGCCGGTGACAGGAGTGTATGTCAGCCGGAGACAGGAGTGTATGTCAGCCGGTGACAGGAGTGTAGTGCGTCAGCGCCGGAGACAGGAGTGTATGTCAGCCGGTGACAGGAGTGTATGTCAGCCGGTGACAGGAGTGTAGGTCAGCCGGTGACAGGAGTGTATGTCAGCCGGAGACAGGAGTGTATGTCAGCCGGTGACAGGAGTGTATGTCAGCCGGTGACAGGAGTGTATGTCAGCCGGTGACAGGAGTGCCGGAAGTGTCAGCCGGACAGGAGTGGTCAGCGGAGTGTATGCAGCCGGTGACAGAGTGTATGTCAGCCGGTGACAGGAGTGTATGTCAGCCGGAGACAGGAGTGTAGGTCAGCCGGTGACAGGAGTGTATGTCAGCCGGAGACAGGAGTGTAGGTCAGCCGGAGACAGGAGTGTATGTCAGCCGGAGACAAGAGTGTAGGTCAGCCGGTGACAGGAGTGTATGTCAGCCGGAGACAGGAGTGTATGTCAGCCGGAGACAGGAGTGTATGTCAGCCGGAGACAGGAGTGTATGTCAGCCGGAGACAGGAGTGTAGGTCAGCCGGAGACAGGAGTGTATGTCAGCCGGAGACAGGAGTGTAGGTCAGCCGGTGACAGGAGTGTGGGTCAGCCGGTGACAGGAGTGTGGGTCAGCCGGTGACAGGAGTGTGGGTCAGCCGGTGACAGGAGTGTATGTCAGCCGGAGACAGGAGTGTATGTCAGCCGGTGACAGGAGTGTAGGTCAGCCGGAGATAGGAGTGTAGGTCAGCCGGAGACAGGAGTGTATGTCAGCCGGAGACAGGAGTGTAGGTCAGCCGGAGACAGGAGTGTAGGTCAGCCGGTGACAGGAGTGTAGGTCAGCCGGTGACAGGAGTGTGGGTCAGTAGACGACAGGACTTTGCAGCAGTTGGAAAGGTCTTGTAAACACATATACATCTTCCTGTGAATAAGAGTTACACAGTGAGTGACACCAGCAGTGTGCGGTTATCCTAGTCTATGCAAGAGTTATGTGATATGAACAAAAGCTAGCTATGTTTCCCCTGTCATGTTCCATCACACAGGATTGGTTACATTTTTCTGTGGTAATGAAATTTGTCAGCGTGAGCTGGGAGGCTACGGAGTGTAAGTGGATGCACGGTGGCAACTCTGGCTTTCAGTGAGCGAGTTGAAGCTTTTCCTTGTTTACACATCAAAATGTTTTCTACGAGGTTGTTAGTTCAGGTGCAGGGGTTGTGGAGGTTTAAGGAATGGGGTGGGTAGATGACAGGGGGTTGTGGAGGTTTAAGGAATGGGGTGGGTAGATGACAGGGGGTTGTGGAGGTTTAAGGAATAGCGGGGTGGGTAGATGACAGGGGGTTGTGGAGGTTTAAGGAATGGGGTGAGTAGATGACAGGGGGTTGTGGAGGTTTAAGGAATGGGGTGAGTAGATGACAGGGGGTTGTGGAGGTTTAAGGAATGGCGGGTGGGTAGATGACAGGGGGCTGTGGAGGTTTAAGGAATGGGGTGGGTAGATGACAGAGGGTTGTGGAGGTTTAAGGAATGGCGGGGTGGGTAGATGACAGGGGTTGTGGAGGTTTAAGGAATGGGGTGGGTAGATGACAGGGGGTTGTGGAGGTTTAAGGAATGGCAGGGTGGGTAGATGACAGGGGCTGTGGAGGTTTAAGGAATGGGGTGGGTAGATGACAGGGGTTGTGGAGGTTTAAGGAATGGGGTGGGTAGATGACAGTGGGTTGTGGAGGTTTAAGGAATGGGGTGGGTAGATGACAGGGGTTGTGGAGGTTTAAGGAATGGGGTGGGTAGATGACAGGGGTTGTGGAGGTTTAAGGAATGGCGGGTGGGTAGATGACAGGGGTTGTGGAGGTTTAAGGAATGGGGTGAGTAGATGACAGGGGGTTGTGGAGGTTTAAGAAATGGCGGGTGGGTAGATGACAGGGGTTGTGGAGGTTTAAGGAATGGGGTGAGTAGATGACAGGGGTTGTGGAGGTTTAAGGAATGGCGGGGTGGGTAGATGACAGGGGCTGTGGAGGTTTAAGGAATGGGGTGGGTAGATGACAGGGGGTTGTGGAGGTTTAAGGAATGGCGGGGTGGGTAGATGACAGGGGGTTGTGGAGGTTTAAGGAATGGGGTGGGTAGATGACAGGGGTTGTGGAGGTTTAAGGAATGGGGTGGGTAGATGACAGGGGGTTGTGGAGGTTTAAGGAATGGCGGGTGGGTAGATGACAGGAGGCTGTGGAGGTTTAAGGAATGGGGTGGGTAGATGACAGGGGTTGTGGAGGTTTAAGGAATGGGGTGGGTAGATGACAGGGGGTTGTGGAAGTTTAAGGAATGGGGTGGGTAGATGACAGGGGGTTGTGGAGATTTAAGGAATGGCGGGGTGAGTAGATGACAGGGGGTTGTGGAGGTTTAAATGGCGGGGTGGGTACATGACAGGGTTTGGGGTTGCACGGTGAAAGGTGTGAGGTGTGATGAATAAGACATGTGTAACACTTTGGTACCTTTGTTGCTGAAGTTTCACCTGCGCAACATTAATCTTCTGTCTGATACAGGAGACTACGACACTGGAAACAGTAGCTTAGACGTGATCACTCCGTCACTCTTGGTAGGAGGTGGTCAGTCCCTCAAGGATAAAACATAGGCATGCTACCAGACCTTACATACTGGATCAGAAGTGAGGTGAAGTAACTGGAGGCGACGTCACAGGTGAGCGTGGCCCACTAGTTGAAGTAGGTCATGTTGAACACATGTTTAGCAAAGGAGGTGCATGTTACTACACTTGTGTGACACAGGAACACCTGACATCATGGTACAGGGAAGGTCTCTTTTACTGAACAACTGTTAGCAAGACTTACTTCCACTAGCGGGCCACGCTCATCTATGACACCACCTCCAGCTGCTTCACTTCACTTCTGCTCCAGTATATAAGGTCTGGACGTATGCTGGTGGTTTCTGCTTGAGGGACTAACCACCTACTACCAAGAGTGACGGACTGACCACGTATATAAACCACTGCCTCCAGTGTCGTAGTCTCCTGTATCCGACAGAAGAATACTGATGCGCAGGCGAAACTCTTCAACGATAAATATACCCAAGTGTCTTATTCATCAACTAGTCACTACTGTATACCATCACTAATATGATGTGAGGTGTCCTTGATTACCTGCTTGTAGCTACAGCAGAAGAGCTATACACACATTGTCTCGTCTTAAAACGTCATAAAATCGGTATTTTGTTTTCCAGTGGTTGAAATCCACACTGCCTCCCGCTGGCTCACGTTCCTGCAGTCTTCCATCCTGTCTGTGGAGACGTGTCTTCCATCCTGTCTGTGGAGACGTGTCTTCCATCCTGTCTGTGGAGACGTGTCTTCCATCCTGTCTGTGGAGACGTGTCTTCCATCCTGTCTGTGGAGACGTGTCTTCCATCCTGTCTGTGGAGACGTGTCTTCCATCCTGTCTGTGGAGACGTGTCTTCCATCCTGTCTGTGGAGACGTGTCTTGGTGTATTTTTCGGCACTGTGTTTCCTCTGTTTACAACTGTGCTGTCTCTCTCTCCCTCGTGAAGGTGCTGGGATATCGCCTTTATCTATTTTCTCGTGTTCTTTTGTGATCTTATAATGTGGGTACAGTGTGTGTTTTATGATCTTTAATGTGGCTATCGTGAGTTTTCTTTACTCGTTTGCGTGCGTGTTTGTGTTTGTGTGTGTGTGTGTGTGTACACATTATGTACGATAGCATAGCCATTTTATATCTACGTCCAGTGAAGAATGTGTTGTGACTCAGCATTAGGAAGGACAGGTTTCTGTATATATCTTTGTAGTACACATCAGTAACTTCCTGTATATCTGTAAAAACCAAGAATTCGATTTGTGTAAAACAAGAGGTGACTGAACGTCTTCCACTACTGTACAACACATCATGTTAAACTCATTATTTTTATCCTGGTCGAAAAATGTCTTTGATTCAACGTATTTATCTGACTGAATGGCACAGGGAGAGAGAGAGAGAGAGAGAGAGAGAGAGAGAGAGAGAGAGGACATATTTCATATCTTTTGTCATTAAAATGCACAATATATACAAGATCTTAAAAAAAATCAACAACTGGACGTCACTCGTTACTCACCATTTTCAATGTGACGTTCAACTTCTATCAGATTGATATAGGGAGTCTTCACGCTGCCGCCGTCGTGAGAGGTCGTCGTCTGCGTCTCTGCTCTGAACACTGAGTCCCAAGCTTTTATTGGGTTATCCTGAGTAATACCTGATCAGAGCTGAGAGGAAACCTTGCTTGTTGTCACTTCGAGCCCCATCCCTTCAAGAGGGTAAGGCGGTGACTAGCTTGTTTGTTGCCCCCTCTCCTCCCCTTCCCCCATCCTTCCCCATCCTCACCCCACCTGAACATTGACACTGGCCCATTCACACTGCTATTCTTCTAACTTTCCTATCTTCTTTTTGGCGAGTTAACACAAGACATTTTGACCATCCGGTACCCGGTGAGTTTTTTTTTAAAATCCGGCCGATCTTTGTCTTGGGCCATGTCCCCCTCACTGCTCGAGGGTAGGCTGTCCCCCTCACTGCTCGAGGGTAGGCTGTCCCCCTCACTGCTCGAGGTAGCTGTCCCCTCACTGCTCGAGGGTAGGCTGTCCCCCTCACTGCTCGAGGGTAGCTGTCCCCCTCACTGCTCGAGGGTAGGCTGTCCCCTCACTGCTCGAGGGTAGGCTGTCCCCCTCACTGCTCGAGGGTAGGCTGTCCCCCTCACTGCTCGAGGGTAGGCTGTCCCCCTCACTGCTCGAGGGTAGGCTGTCCCCCTCACTGCTCGAGGGTAGGCTGTCCCCCTCACTGCTCGAGGGTAGGCTGTCCCCCTCACTGCTCGAGGGTAGGCTGTCCCCCTCACTGCTCGAGGGTAGGCTGTCCCCCTCACTGCTCGAGGGTAGGCTGTCCCCCTCACTGCTCGAGGGTAGGCTGTCCCCCTCACTGCTCGAGGGTAGGCTGTCCCCCTCACTGCTCGAGGGTAGGCTGTCCCCCTCACTGCTCGAGGGTAGGCTGTCCCCCTCACTGCTCGAGGGTAGGCTGTCCCCCTCACTGCTCGAGGGTAGGCTGTCCCCCTCACTGCTCGAGGGTAGGCTGTCCCCCTCACTGCTCGAGGGTAGGCTGTCCCCCTCACTGCTCGAGGGTAGGCTGTCCCCTCACTGCTCGAGGGTAGGCTGTCCCCCTCACTGCTCGAGGGTAGGCTGTCCGTTAGGGGCTGACCTTCATGTCAGCTGACTAAGGATGTTTAGGTCTGCCACAGGAAAGTTTTTCTTCGTTTTAAGGAATTATGG